>JAQGBH010001160.1:0-36030 GCA_034698265.1 Sminthurinus aureus | reverse complement strand
AATTATCATTGAATGATTTTTTATTTGATTTATTTTTACCAGCGTCTTCATACTGGTCAACGCCCTTACAAATGTCATATCTGTGGTAAAACATTTTCCAAGAACCATCACTTGAAAACTCATTTGAATCACCATGCGGGGATTCGTCCTTATCAATGTGACAAATGTAAAGCTCGGTTCAGTCAATCCAGTAACATGCGAACGCATTACAAAAAATGCAGAGGAATTCCTACACCAATAGCAACTATGACGACAAATTCAACAACTTCTACTTCTACATCGACGAGCCAGCATTATTCATATCCATATCAACAGGAAAGTTCGTCTCAGAGTAGATCAACCACAACTAGAACCCGAGCCCCAGTTTTTGGAGTAGGAACTTTTCCTTCGTCCTCTTTTACTTCTTCTAGATCTCGTACAGTCACACAAACAGTTACAACTGATGAAGCTAATCAAATACAGGCCCAAGGACAAGGACGAGACCCTTTGTATTTTAGAGGGTATCACGTATTCCCTTCTTACGGAGGAAATCGACAACCATATCAACAACAGCAACCACCACAAGAACACCAACAACCGCAGCAGCAACAACAACAACATTTCTTCCGCCGTCCTACTGCCATACAGCGGACAGGAAGTGAAAATGCTGAAGAGCATCCGTCCTTTTATCCAGTACATCAACCACAGTTACAGATAGAATCCTCTTCCTCCTCATTCCCAAATTTCCCTGGAACTCTCCCTCTGTTTGAAAGAAGACGAGGTGGTAGTAATTACACAAACAATAACAATAATGATAACAATGACGGTGGTATTAATGCTCCTGTTTCTGCCACCAATCCCTCATCTTTCCCGAATCAACGGTCCATGTCCATGTCAACTTCAATTGCCCATTCACCAAATATTCATGCCAATTGTGATGACAGTGATTTACAAAGGAGTCAACTACAACAACTACAATATTATCAACTCCAAGGGCAACCAAAACCCCAGTCACAGTCCCAGCCACAAGCACAACAACAACCACTACAGCAACAACAACAACAACAACTGTGGATTCAGAGACGAGGACGTGCGGGTGAACTGCCACAGATACAAATCCGTCCTTATTTTACCCGTCCACTTCCCTCATCCTCCTCTTCCTTAACACCACTACCAAACTTTTCTCAACAATCAACTCAGTCCCAGGCTTTTCAGTCAATTCCATTTCGATTTCGATGCAACCCACCACCACCTGAACAAATTGAACAGTATCAACAACAACAGGAACAAAATTATTCTCCTCAACAGCCTCTACGTCCATTTCATGGTGTTGGACTTGGAATTGAAACTGGAGCTACAATTACTCCTTCTAACTTTTATCAACGTCAAAGTTCTGAGAGGCACAGACAGAGCCAGAGTCAGTCACAACCTGGAGGTGCAAATTTGATATCTGCAGGTCATATCCGGCATCCAAGTCTATTGCCACAACAACAACAACAGTATCAACAGTATGACATTCAGAATCAAAATTCAAGATGGCAATCAGAGGAGGATAAGTCTCAACAACAGTAAATGTTAAATCATAATTCATAAATTAGTAAAATTATTATGAATAATTGTAGGTCTAGTATCTAGGCTATTATTCCTGTATGATTCATAAAATATGAAGACATTTTGATAAAATCCTTGAACTTTGTTTAATATTACATTTAATTTATACTTTATTTATTATTATATTATGAGTTGCCAAATCCTGACTCTTGACCTTAAACCTTATGCCGAGCTTATAAAACATACGTATACAGTAGGATGTAACAACATTAAAGAATTAATTAGAGATATAAATGTTTGTAGTTTGTAGATATATTTGTAATCTGACGAGTGGCATGCAAGAAATACTTGTGAATTTTTGATTTCCATGGTAACAGACTCTGTTACTCAAGTGTGTATAATGTATATTGTGTATTGTGTACGTATAAGAGATGTAATTCTTGCATGATGCTCGTCATCTATAGTTTATAGGTCATCTTAAGTTTGTATATTTATATTAATATTATAATATAATCTCATCAACTTCACTGATGCTTTTGTATTTTGTACTTTGTATAATATTCAATTGATTTGTGCCTAAAATTCAGTCCCATATAAATACATATGATACGCATGTACTACATATTTAGATCAAAGTAAAGCGTGTGATCATTATATGATTTGGTTTTAACTTTTAAGTATTAAGTTTTAGTAATTAATTACCGGTTTTTAAGAAAAAGAGCTAACGTAGCTAATTGTGTAAATGTCAAGTGTCAAGTACTTATATACTGCACATAACTATAGATAAGCAAAAAATAATGTTAATTTTTGTTTGTTTACCTGTAACAAATAATTGTACATTTTAAAATGTAAACCTAAGCCAAAGCAAAGGCGGCCAAAGTTCCTAGGTATGATACAATTCATAATCTATCCTAATCTAGAGTACAAAAAACAAAAAAATTCAATTTTTCAGTGTCAAAATATGCATACTCTGCATATTACATACGTCAACTACATTATATCGTACTATTGTATTGATGAAGACCCTTACAAAATTTTCTTGGTAACCTTTCCAATTAGAATTCAGCGAGAGAAAGCGTCCAAAATCTTGCCTTAGTGTGCTATAATCGCGTTAGAAACTTTAATATCTTGCTAATATCTTGCTAATTTCTTGTAACGAGAAAATTCAGAAGCAATTCCAGTTAGATAATCTAACTAGAAATTCCAAGAAAATTTTGTAAGGAGATACTACGAAGATGAAGAATTTTAGATACAAGTTTTTATCCAACTACCAAATTAACGATATCCATGGAAACGACATATTTGTTCCTCCGGTCTTTCATTAAAACCTTGACTTAATCAAATTGATAATTGATTTAGCATTTTTATTCAGTAAATTTACTTAAACCAACACAACAGTTATCTGTTTTTTGTTCAATAATTTTTGTAACTTGATGTTCCTTTTGTACAATCATTATGTTGGTAAATGGTAAATGCTTAGAGTATAGAATATTCTTTGTGGTCATGGTCTTTATTTTGTAATGTTTTGAGTTTTGACTTTTGACTTCATAAAACTGTAGAAGATTGAAGACAGGAAAAAGAAAATTATAGTCTAGATTTCTTTTGTAACTTGTCTACTGAGATGTACTTATATACAGAAAGATGAGCTGTATTTTACAAGTTTTTATAATGTTGTGATCATCCTCTGCAGTCTGTAAACTGTAAATACCTATTATACCTACTTATCTATTCAAAAGACATAATACAAAATACAACCATGATTTTTTTTATTATATTGAATATTCACCAAGTGAAATGTGTTCGTTTGTAATATTTTTAACTATAATTATGAAAGCTCAATTCATGTTATATTGCTATAAAATATCATAAAACTAAAATGTAAACTCACACTGAAAAATAAATAAAAGACAACACAAGTACAATTAAGCATCATTTTTCATTATTACAACAAAGCATAAAGTGCCATAATTCATATGAAATTCCGTACAATTCATATCATAAATTGAACTTTGTCGCGTCTCCTACTGAACAAATTCCTGTTTTTCTCCATTTATCTTAACTCCAACGGTAAAGTTGGATGAGAGTGTAGACATAATTTGTGTAGTGTACAGTATACAGTATACAGAAAGTAGTAAGTTCAGCATGTGATGATACAGTATTATACTGTCAGTATATGTATAAATATATAGTGTGTAGTTGATGGTAGCAAGTACTATGAGTCTCATACTGATGATAAAAATCTGCACACTTTTGCTGGCCTGTTTCAAGACAATTCGCAATTCTCAACCCAAAACCCAATATACCTATTATATAGTGAGAGTGTGTATTTAGCACTCATTGCATACGTACCGTTTGAGATCAAGACAAAATTAGGGATAAAAAGCGTTTAGTTTACGTTGTTCAGGCGGTGTGATGAAATTACATCATCCATTGACATCCAATTGACTTGCAATTTCGTTCTTGACGAGTAGCAGACGTAGGATGCACTTTCGCTGTGCTTGTTGTACGTGTCTTTGTGTGGATGAAGCGATCTTTACCCGTGTTTTACCCGTGTCGACTGCGATATGTAGATATGCCCCTAGTGCATATCATAGTCACGCACGCTGCATAGTTTTGAGGATGGAGCAGTGAAATTCATTCATAGTTCTTGATTCTGACTGTCTGGTTCTGTACTGTACAAACAGCGAACAGCCAACAGTAGATTTTTTCCGACCGAAATTTTACCCTTTACATAAGGATAAATGTGCTGCATCGGATTCAATAGGCAATACATTAGTATTCAAATACAAAATCTAAAATCCAAATAAAAAGTATAAAATACAAAACGGGAATCATCCAAAATACCTACAAAACCAGCGTTTATCCATCATTTTTCCACATATTAATCCAGTTTCCAGTTCATATTTCTGTGTATTGTGCATTGTGCATCGTGTTGTGTAACAAAAAGCAGAGTACAAGTGATTATTATAAATTTATACATAATTTTGTACATAAATCCTCTCACCGTTGAAAGTTTTTACTAGTTTTTTCCTGAGTTTTTAGCTATAATAAAATTGATAACATTAAACCGAAACTTGAGTTAAATAAATAAAATAATTTGGTATTACTTCTTGACAAGTCGCAATTTGTAAGTCACAGAATTCTATATTCTATATGCGTTGTATGTTGGGTGTCGTGTGTCGTATGATTAAGATTGTGCTGGTGCTGGTGCTACGATTTTATGCTCCGTCTGCCTTTTCCATTTACTTATTCATAGGATTATTTGACTCGGTTGTTTTTTGTTTGCGAGCTAAATCCTTTTGATTTCAATTAAATTCTATTTACATTATTGTATTTGTATGTGTGTCTCTCGGTTGTTCTACGCCGCTGAAAATTATTAGAAATTATTGGAAATTCCGTTTGGCTGGGATTCACTGGAATTTTATAATCAAACTGCAGATTCAAGACTTGAGGTACACGCAGAGTCAGCATGGGGAAGGGGGCAGGCAACATTGGTGCGATTGGGGCTGTTGGAGGATTGCTCGGACTCGCTTTGCAAACCAGGAGAACTGGTCCTCTGGCTCTACTCGAAAAACGTTTACATTTTTTGTGGCTTATTATATGTTTTGCGTTATTATAATGCCTTTTTCCTCATTCATTTAAAACAAAAGGTCTCTGGTATTTTTATTTTTGCAGTTCTGGAACCAGAGCCAACGTCTCCATCGACTTCAGGACTAAAACCATCTCGAGTTGAAACTAAAGTTGACACATCTGTACGAAGAACTGAATCTGAAACCGAGTCTCTACCGCAATAGGGTACACAGTTTTTTGTCATAAATAGACTAAAACCATTGTTTATTAGTGTGAACAATTGTTTTACTTACCATTCATTAAAAACAAATAATCCGTTGTATTGTTAGAAGACCAGTCTCCACCCCCTTCACCACTAAACAAATCTCGAGTTGAAACTAAAGTTGACACATCTGTACGAAGAACTGAATCTAAAACTGAATCTGAAACCGAGTCTGTACCGCCACAGGGTACACATTTTTTTGTGATAAATAGACTAAACCCATTGTTTATTAAAATGCGACTTGCTGTTTCGATTGTCATTCATTAAAAACAAATAATCTGTTGTAATTGTAGAGGACGAAGACCGGTCTCCACCCCCTTCACCACTAGCAACATCTAGAGTTGAAACTGAAGAGGCATTGGACTCTGGTTCTGATTCTGCTTCTGGCTGGAATGATGGACGACTGTCAATGGGAAAACCGGAATTGGATTTGAAAAAAATTGTCATCGTCTTAATCCTTTTGACTGGAGTTGTTGCTGGCATCATAATTTGTATGACATTGATTTTTTTTACTTTACTTCAAAATTCTTTTATTTTCAATATCTGACTTCAGGGTGGTGACTTAATTTCAATTAATTTGAATACTAGTTAATTGTAGTTTTAATTTTTATAGGCAATAACCAAGCCTATAAAACTGGAGGGTCAAGCAACGAACGCAAATCATCTGATGCATCATCTAACACAGCTCCAGCATCAACTTCTGGATCAAAAAATTGTGAAACTTCAGGGTAAAAAAATTCAAATTCAAAAACTAAATCGGAAGTCTATTCGTCATCTGGTGGTGATGACGAGCGCCCAATAAAACGGAAACAAGTTTCAAAAGAACACTACACACAATCAGAGGCAAATCCCACAGTCTTTTCCTTACACGAGACCCATCCTTTCACCTACACTGATCAAACCGGCGGTTCCAGAGAAGTAAATCTAACCCAAAGACTCCATCTCAGCTTCCCCGTTCACATTGACGAGCACCACGGTCGTCGTCCAGACCAGACAACTCAAGTCTCTGCTATGATCACTCAAATGAACGCTGAAATATGGGAAGAAGGTGCAGTTGTGGAAGTAGGGATTGTCGGAGTAGCACAATCCATTCGAGGGCACCTTCAAAGTCAGTCTTATGGCGGTCTCGGAGACCTCAGAAATATCATCCCAATGACCCGCTCTCTCAATGCCCTCTTTCACAATCGTTTTGAATCCCTCATTAAAAACACCCGAAAGGAATTTCGTCGGCGGTTCCCAAAAAGTGAAGCTGTCTTCAAGATGGAGTTCAGAGTTTATTACAAGAACATCAGAGCAACTTCCGTTCGTGAGTACCCTTATGCACATAAACTACGGGTCAACGTGGGGTTGGGAGGGGGTGTGACAGAAGAGGAGCAAGATTGAAAAAACATTCTTATAGTGTCTTAAAAAATACATATTTGCTCCATTTGTTAATTATAGATTACCATATAGACCCAATGTCAGAGGATGAAGACGTTTTTCGTTAAACTCCATAGTAATTATTACCTATATTATTTTATTGCATACTAATATTACGATATCAAATGTATATCAATTCTAATTGTAACATTAAAAATTTTACCTTAATAATAATTAAACCTTTGAAATAACTTTTATTTTACTTTATTTTTCCAAGATAAAACTCAACACTCAACTTTGACCATTTTCATTCAAATTTTACAATTTATACAAATACCAATAAAATTAGGCAATTTTCATTCAATATTCATAATGAGAGACATGTTTTACGAGCAAACGGTTTTAAACTATACTTTTGTATTTTATATTGGTGCACTTTGCTTTTTGTCTTTTGTCTATATAGCCAACAGATAACAGATGGATTACACACTACACATAAAAAATATGATTTTCATTTTCCACATAGTTTTTCATTACTTGACTTTGTCCTTAATTGTTCATATCTTATAATATTCACAATCTGTAGAAAGTAGTAATAATAATAATTATGATTAAAGCACAATATATTCATCATGGTGGCATCCATTATACAATTTTAAAAAAAACAAAACAACCATCTCAATTAAAAGATTGAAAAAAAAAACCAACTTGAGATTTTTGCTTCAAGAAGCATGAAATCATGTCTATAGTCATCCTTCATAAAATGCGTGAATATTCGAAAATCGATCGAGACCTGAATGAAACTGCAGTCCTGATTCATGATTAGCTTTTTCTTTGACAATTTAATTGTGACCAAATTGTAGTTAGTAAAGTAGTGTGACTGATTATCCGTATCTATACTATCAGTAGAATTCTTTCATTTAGCTTGCCACAGCTATATAAAGCAGTAGAAGTACACCAGAAAAGATAAAAGTTTACAAAGAAGAAGTTGAAACCGGAAGCTGGAATTGAACGGGCCAACTTTTTAGACTGAGTAATGTATTAGTTATTATTATCTTTAACTACAATTAACCCATAGCGACCGCATCCTTCGTTAGTCCACCGGTTGTTTGTTGTAATAATATGGCTGGTATTCAAGATGATCTCATGGATGTCGATGAGATTGATGCAGAAGAAGAGGAAATTACACATAAATCTGTGCATTTTGTACTTGTTATTTTGGTAAGATAGTCTTTCATAATCATAAATCATAATACACCGTTGATAATGATGATGAAATTAGTATAGAAAAATGTGTAGAGTAACCATGGATATGACTGAAATAATTAATACTAATTGTATTTTGTTTTAATTATAGATTCCAGCTCTGCTATTAATGACAAGAATTGCAGGATTTATTTCTACACGGGTATGCTGTACATTGTACATGTCAAGCTTCAATATACTATCAAAAGATTATAAATTATAAAATTGAATCATTCATAACATAAAATCCTGCTAATAAATATACTGGGCAATTTGATGAATATTTAATAGTCCATGTTTTATCTTGATTTTAGATATCAAACCTATTTTTCAAGCCAACAGAAAAAGAAAGAGAATTGATGAAAACTGCAATTAGTTTGAAAAATGATATGAAATCCATTTCCATGGTGGATGAATTTGCAAAATATGCCAAAACCCAGAGAAGACTGAATCAAATTAATTTGGACCTGGAAGCTACTGGTATTACAAATTATAAAAATATGCATTTCGCCGAGCTTGGCTTGCTTAAAATAGGAATTTCCTTAGTTATTGCAAATTTTATCCATTTTAACTATATTTTACAATGCATTAAAAATTAAAATCCCCAGCATTATACAAGTGATTGTTTATTCTAAAATGTTTGATTTTGTCATGTAGTTGGTTCTAGACAGGCGATGCAAACGAAATTGAGAAGAGTCATCAACATATCGTTATATGTTATTATTGTAAGTATATCACAAAAGCATAAAGCATAAAAATATTATATCAAGACCGTATTTCAATTTTATATTATTCTTACAGTTCTTTGCCCCCATTGTTCATGCATGACACCAAAAACAAATAAAAATAGAAATAGTATTATATTTTTGTGTTTTTTTTGTGTCTTCTATATTTATTTAGGCACTATCGACAGCGTTTGTAATGTACAATTTCCGATATACTCCAGTTTTTGTAATTCCTCCGCATTGGTTTTATCCACTATCATCGATTCTTTCATATCCGACTGGAGTTCCTGGTGCCATTAGTGTAGTTAGTTGGACATTTTTAGTTAGGACGATTTCTAATCTATTACTAAAACAAAGAGGAACAATCAAACAAGATTAGTGTCTTACATTTTATATCTCATGTTATATAAATTTTATATTATTATTATTGTTGTTCAATTGTGTATATTATGTATAGTTGTTATGTTGTTATACATTAGTTATACATATAGGTAGGTGTTCAATTAAAAATGTCATATATAAAGTTATAAATCATACTACAATTTTATGTTTGAAATCTTTAAAAAATTAAAAATGTCTTGTCGTGGCATTTACATGAAATTAAACTAATCCTAAAATGAATATATATAACACACATGTGTATCAAAACTGAAAAAATAAAGTGGAGCAGCCTTTTTGTGTTACTAAAATAATAGGTGTAACTAAAAGTAACTAAAATATAGGTGAAATTAAAAATGAAATGAATTTATCGACATACATATATGCATCTACCATGTATATTTATATTTATATTCACAGGGTGATTCAAGTGGAAGAGAATGTCAAAATTTCTTTTTTCTTTCATGTCTATGTAAAATTCTACATATAAAGCAACTTTCTTTTAATTTTTTGGCATCTATACAGCATCAGAAGATTAAAAGCTTCAGTTCACATTCCTTTTAACTTTTAATACGCTTTTAATTAAATGTTAAATAAAATACATATTTTAATTAATTGAGATCACCCTAAATGCTCATACATGTGTAGTATCATCGTTAGATAGCGCGACTGGTGTTTGGATTGAATTCATATGTGAAAGCTACTGAGCTCATTTTTATAAAAAAGTAAAACAATTTTAAGTATATCGTGCTAATTTTTATAGAATTTAGACCAAATTAAATTAAAAATTGTATTGTGTTTTGTGTTATCATGAATATTTTGTCCTAGAACGAGTGACCCCGAGTGATTCACCAAGTAATAATGGTCAAGGTAAGATATATTTGACACTTGATTTTTATTGTTTACATGAAATATTTCAAATATTATTTTATTGGACAATGGACAGGAAGGGTCAATTTTGTGTAAGAGGTGAAGAAAGTTAGAGTAAAATGTTGATTTTGTTTTTTTTGTTCGTGTATTTAACATTCCTAGACCTGAATTCTTAAATCTGATTAATTATTCATTATTCAAAATCGAAGGTATTCTAATTATTTTGTACCAAAACAAAAAGTCTATTATGACAGTTGATGTAGAATATTATAATTTTTTATGAAGGTAATACTTTTACTTAAATAAGAAAATCATTTTGTTGAAAGACCACAATTGTGATGAATTTATTTTCTAAAAGATACTTTCAACTTCAGACTTTTGAATCTTAAATCAAGACTTGAAACATTGAAATCATTCAAATGTCATTAGTTTTTTTAAACAATGTCTTTTTGGTTTTGATTGTTGAATCTAAAATGTTTACATGCAAAATATACAGTGTCAATATTTCTTAAATTCAAACTATTCAGTAAGATTTTGATTCTAATTTTAATCCTTAATTAAGTATGCAGTTTGTTTATATAGTTTTTAGAATAGCATCAATCACACACAAGGCACAAGGTTTACAAAATTTCTTCAAAATGTATCAAGAATCCACAGAGTCATTCAACAACTTTTTTACTTGTTTTACTTTGTTGCTAAGTTTATAACAAAACATGATGGAAAAATGTGTCATCTTTTTTGTTTAAGGTTTAAAGATTCTGTTTGTTCCTGGAATACATTGTATAAATGTTTTTTGATTTTCCAATTTCCAATTATGACGAAGGTTTTGTTCAAAAAAGACCGATGGATATTTACATTTAAACACAAAATTTATACAATGTATTTTTCGTCTTGTTTTTTGGAGTCATGTCCATTTATCATTTATCTCTGAAAATACATTAAAGTCATGTGTAGACTATCTATTATGGATTATGGATATATTTACATTTCATGACCTTTCTCCTTGATTATCCTGTGTCGTAACTAGTAACTAACTTTGTATATACCAACTACTATGTTGAACTACATACCAAAGTTTGACTTTTCTTCGTTCTTGTCGTTCTTCTCTCGGCTCAAGGTTGGGTTGTGACGAAAATAATCGGGAGAGAAAATCGTAATTTATATTGTACATATACATTGTACACTAGTAGCGGTGCTCATAATTTCCATCTACATTCTCTGTACATAAATATAATACATATACCCAAAGGAATGATAGTATCCGAATACCGAATACATATGTTTTTGTTTGATATAATCATTGATATGTACCAAAACATTATTATCATGATTCATGACATGTTATAATTGTCTGCTTTGTTTTTTGTTGTACATATTGTACAAATTTGTGGATCCATAGCGTGTGAATGCATACAAATGTATACCAATATGACTATAGGTTCTAATTTCTAATCGGAAAGTTAATTTGTAATTTACTTACATCCACAGTAGTTATTTACGTTTGGCAAATATAAAAAGCAATTTATAGAGCAGATAGACTAATTTGAATCACGTAAATGTGCATGTGACTTTTAGATTATGTACTGTTTACTGTTTACAACGGACGAGAGAAATTGAAACGAAACTAGTAATAATTATATTATATTATTGATTTTTTTTATACATCTACCCTTTTTTCAAAAGAGTGATTTAAATGTCACACAAAAAGGAAAGTAAAATTACTCACACATTAGTCTCATTGTTTGTAATGTGTTAGTTTTATCCGGGTAGAAATTATTCACACGACTTTTGCACATACTCATTTCTCATTTACATGTATAAATGGATTATGACCGGAAAGTTCTATATAATTTCATATTATAATATGTCATGTAAATTTGAGCTAAACATGAAACATAATTGGGAAAATTGGAAGTGGGACGAGAGACGAGAGAGAAGGACACTATGACCTTTGTCAATAAAAAATGGTGGCTTATGGTTTACATATTTAATTTGACATTGTACTGTCCTCCTGTCCTTCAACTGGATAGAGAATTCGAATTCGAATTTAATGTAAAATCTAGAATCTAGAATATGTAGAATGTCATAGTATGTAGTCCGAAAATCTATTATAGCTAAAAATAACATTCATTTAGTTTGAGGTCATTATAGTAGTAGTCATTACAGCTTACAGCTTTCAATAATTGTGTGTGTGTGTGAGAGAGAGACGACCCTGTTGAAAAATTAGTAAGTATTAAGTACAAAGCGCAAGATAAAACCTCGTTTGACAATGTTTATAGTTTAGACATTAGACATATCAAAATAAAAATGGCATGAAATATGGCTCATTTAATAATAATAATAATTATATAAATAATCAATAATCGACATGAGGTTTAATATGTGCATGTAAAATGTAGAGAGAACATTTTTATCTCTCTCTCTCTCTCTCTTTCACTCTCTTTTTATTACAGTAAAATTGTACAGGCCAGAGTTCAGACAATGGATACCGTATAAAATATATAAAGTATTTAGAATACAGACAACAATAGATATTTATAGGACTCAATTTTTTATTTTATTCCATACTTGTAATCGTAATAAGTCTGATTTACTTCTTTTAATGCTACTGTATTTATTACGCCCGCATTAGGCTTAAACATGTCCTCTAAATTAAAAAGTTAAAAGTGGGTTATGTTTTTTTAAAAGGCAGTGAAAACTCTGTAGATTATTAAATATGCAATGCATTGTTTTATGATTACGTAATATTGCAATATTGGTGATGATATTTAGTTTTTATCGATTAAATTTGAATATAAGTAAGTAGCTATGAATAAAATGTAATATTATGCATATTTTTAGTTTCTCCATTTTGCGATACGATATGCTGGATGGATTTGTGTGCAAATTTGAAGAAAAAAAGTATTTTAGCTTGAGTTGTAGACATTACACTGCACACTGCACTGTCTATACAGTCTAGTTTTTAGTTTAAAAATACAGAATATGTACGTACAGACAAAGTATTCGAAACGGAAACAACCCTGATTTGACTTTCATGTGTCGAAAAAAGTTTCATTATTCCTTATGTATGTGGTTTCTGTTCACCGATTCTCCATGTTTCATAATAATACTTTTAATACAAAACACAAAACAGGAGATATTACATTTGGAAAGCTGACATGAAAATATTGTGCATATTTCATATGCATGCAAAAGATAAAATTGCAGTCTAAACAGAGGCCAGACGAAATGGAAGGATTTTTCCTACATTTTTTTTTATTTGTGATCCATTTGGTGTCCTCCTCATTTTTCGTTTTCGTGATCTGAACCATTTATTTATTCTCATTTAAATTTCCATGATCATCGTCTCCCCTTTTGTGACTTGTGTTGTAGTCTGCAGATATTGTCTAGTGTCTGCTGTCTCTACTATACAAGTCGAGATTCAATGTTGCCCAGGAAAAGTTCTGGTTGAGAAAGGTGAAAAATGTTAGATGTACAATGTACAGGGTTCCAGAATTTAGAGGATGCTTCTATATTCTATATTATAATATTTATACATAATCTTGCATTCATCTTTGCAAATAAACCCGAGTCAAAGTACTATAAAAAATATAGACTGCATAAAAAAACAAAAAGTCTGTATGGATGTGTAATATGTACACATGTATGCATGGTTGGAAGAATATATATTGTAAAAATAATTTATGCAGTGGCAAACGTTGTTTGTACTTGACCTTGCACACAAAAACTGCCAACTCGAGGTTATTCAGTTTCATGTAGGTATATGTAAGTACGTGTGCAGATAGATGTAGAATGTAGACATATATAATATATTCCTACCGCCTTCTCCACTAGTAAATGAACTTTAGAACATGCTCTAGTATATACTACAGTATACACCATACATATTAGTTACTACTCATGGCCAATTTTCTCTATAGTGTATTTATAATAGACAGAAATATGTATTCCAATTTTCTTAAATACAGGTACATGATACGTGCAGACTTAATACTTTTATTATCTTTGTCTTCTTTGTTTGTCCTGAAAAAAATCGGGTAGAAAGGAAATAGATGAAACATTCAATGGAATTTTCATGTTGCAATATGAATTTCATCAATCGAAACATAATACAAATATGCAGTTTCTAACTAACTATAGTTACTATACATTAAACTTTAAAAACTTTATTCAAAATGAAATAGTAAATAATATTACAAAAATTTAGGGATATTTTGTTCAAAAATGTTGTTAGATTCAATACTCAATACAATTTGAGTTATCAGGATGATGTTGGATTATTATTTATTATTATTATTATTATTGTTGTAGGATTCGAATCACCTACCAAATAATAAATATACACTATAGACTGTACACGCATATTATTCTCGTTTGACATTCATTTTTCCGTACATGTACTGCTCACATTACTATATGGTGTGTTGTGTGTTCACTGTTCACGTTATGTTTGTATGTATGATGTCTTTGGATGTCATTGGATATTGAATGATGAAGGGCATGGACATTTATTTTCATTGAGAAATATATGCTATAGTTAAGAAGAATACAACGCACATAGCACAAATATTAATGCAGATATAGATGTAGAAACAGGAACAAAAAAAATATGTACAAAATCTATTTACTGTTGACTCTCTCTCACTTCTCGCTCACACACAGTCACAGCTGATGAGCGGATACAGTGTAAATGGTAAATGATGAAGCATAAAAAGCTCAAGTTATACCAGATACCACTAACCAGTAAACATAATAATTATGACCGTATCATAATATTTATTTAATTAATATGCATGTATATTATGTACAATATTATAGTAAATGTTTGTACGCAAGTGAAACTCACAAGTGTAGGTTGTTTATTGTACATTGTACATGCTACCGCATATTCCGGCTGTTACTTGGGATTCGTGATGAGATAGAGTTATAAATAATGAGTGTGTAATGTGCATGTAGTATATTGTATATTGGTTGTATGTTGTATGTACAAAATTCCTATCCATAGATGTACGAGTTACTTAACATTACTTAAATCAATTGAGGTTGTCCTATGACGATGACTATTGACTCTGCAGTCTACACAGGGTTTTTAAGGATAGGACGGTATGGCGTGGAAGGTCTCAATTCGCAATTCTTAATCATTGTAATTTGTGTAAGAGTGAGTCTACTTTCCATATTCCCCAGTCTAATACAGTATGTAGTACGTAGTTTGATGGCAACTACAACGACAATTAATCAATTAATGATGATATTATATAATCCATTAAATTGACATTGTCGTCAATCCTCAATCTTCAATTAACTGACTACTGACTAGTATAAAGATACTAGATTGACTCATAATATTTTGAAAAGTTTAGTTTAGTGACAATACATTATCATGAATTTTGATCAATGGTTTATTTATTTACGTATGTTCAAGCATACTTTAGTTAGAGAAGTAAGTAAATTAAAGGAAATACTTTTTACTTTTTAGTAGTAGTTATTTTTCATTTATATATTGTTATAAGAAAGAAAATGCCAACTTTAATAAATGTAAATATACAGTCTCTTTTGTGTGTGTGTGTTTGCATTTATGTGCGTATAATATGTTTCAATGTAATAGTGTGTGTATGAGCTATGAGCTATGAGCTTGAATCATTCTACACTGTACACTCATTTCATTTATGTACATTTTTTCAAGTAAATTACCTTGGTTTTTCATTGTCAAAGTCAGTTGGATGGTTGATGCTTGATGCTTGATGTTATCAGGTACAGGCTTGTAGCTTGTACATTCAATTTTTAGCTCATGTTTTCAACTTTCGACTCCTTTTAACTTTTAACATTTTTAGTTGTATTTCTCATACTCTACAATCTAAAATCTACAACTATAAACGTTTGCTGATATGTAGAATGTAGAATTATTATTATAAATGTGATCTGGATAAATAGGAAAATTGACTGATTTAACAATGTCTTTGTGATTTGTGACAACGAAAGAGCATAATGGAATGGATTTAGACTCTTCTTGTTCCTTTCCATTTTCTATACTTTTGCTAGTGTGATGGATGATGGAGTGTTAAAGAATGGAGCAAAGTTATGTAAATCTCATAATATTCCATTCTCAATTCTCAAGTCTCAATCCACAGTCAAAGTCAATAGATAGATTATGATGTGGCGCGATGAAACTGTATGACAATGATTCAAATCTTTTTGTAGGTGTTTCATTCTCAATTCCCAATGTCAAGGTCCTTTGCCATCGTTCGTTCGTTGTTCGTTGGTTCATACTTGGTACATTCTTTATCATAAAGTTGTTTTGTTAGTCATTGACATTGTGATGTTGTTAGTATTTTCTCCTTATATTACCACGTCAAAGTCATCGCCATAAATTAATTATTATTATCATCATCATTGGATTCCGTCCAACATTTAATTTAGAATGAGCTTGAAAATTGAAAATTCTATATCTGTAAGTTTTTAACCTTTCTGTATTCTGTCTTGTAGATTGTAGATTGTGTACATATTGTAGATCCACATCAAAGCTAAAGTTGTTAGATACACTTTAAACTTGTATGATGAAAATGAAATATTATTTATCATGTGTTTCATTATGTGTATTTAGTATTTATAAAAATTTGGGATGAATATAAAATAAAACTCATTCAAATATATTATGTGGATTTGAAACGAGTGGAAGCACACCAATTTTTGATGTACATAAAAATATACGAGAAGAATTCAGAATTTAGAATTTAGTAATGATTTTACTATAGCAAATGGACAAAACAAAAAAACTCTTCATAAGTGAAAAAGGAGGTATAAAAATAACTAACGAAAGAAAAATGTTGATAATCTAGTTTCTGTAGTTTACGGAAATAGATTCATCAGGGCTCTTCTGTGTGTGATGGTAAGGATATATATATTTATGTGATATCAGGACACAAGTTTGGAGGTTACTGAGTATTGAGCATTGAGAATGTATACAGAATACAGAGAACGGAGTAAAGAGTAAACTAGATATGTAGGTCAAGAATGGAATGGCTGAATGCTTTATGTAATTGATTTATTTAATTATGATATCGAATAAGCAATTGGTGCTTGTACGTTGTACACTGTACATGTGGAACTGTCAAGTTCCGGGAAAAACCGGGTTGTCAACTATACATGTATCAAACTTCATGTATATGGGAAATGGTGATACCATGTAAAAAAGTTCAGTGTCACCGTATTGAATGTTGTCGTGTGTCATTCAAAAGGCCAAGGGAAAAACTATGAACAGGAATATGAATATTGAATTCGAACATGAAATCCAGTTCCTTATGACTGTATATTTTATATATTATATTATATATGATTATATATGTATGCTGGATTAGGTATTACGTATTACATGAATACAAAGCCAATATCGATATTTTTCATTTGTGTTGTAAAAAAAGGTTAGAAGCATGCGTATTACATGCTGCAGAGCCAAAGTCAGAGCCAGACAGACACAATATTTTTCAGTAACCTTGTTCATGGCACACTCTGAATCTGCATATAAAATGATACGTAGCAATATATGTACTGGTACATTTGTGCATAATATATAATAGAAATAAAAAAAATATGTTTTTTTAATTTGAATTTTGAAAGGGCCTTCGTGTATTTAATCTTGATTCTTGATGGTTTATGTATTTCATCTCTGTTCTCTATATTCTGTATTCTCCATACTCGGTGCTCCATACAATTCTTTGTTTATTTGTTTGTTTGCTACTTTCTTTCTTTGTTTATGAGTTGGTTACACACTACACACTACTCACTAGTCACTACACACAGGCAGACAATTAAGTGTATCGAGTGTCGAGTATGGAGTATGGACTAGTTGAACATTTATGGGGAAGGAGGATGTTATGGAGAAAAAATGTGTTGAATTTTATGAACCTTATCGTTACTCCACACTTGATACTAGATACTAGGCAATACTACACTATGACTTGTTGTGTAGACATAATATTATTAATATTATGAATTGTTACTATATTATCATATTTTTATGATTATTGTGAAAAGTAGGTAAATGGGGAGAGACGATGAACGATGAGTGGGCAGAGGTCTGAGGTCGGCTGTTGTTTGTTGGTTGCCATCAGTTTTTTCTCTGTTGTTTGAAGGCTAAATAATAAAATAGTGGAACTGGATGACAAAATATAGGGATAGGGAGACAAGACAAGGGTGTTTCTTGGTTCTCGAGTCTCTAGTCTCTCTAGTGTTCTTCTTCTCTTCATTCAAGGTTCTAAAGTTGGTCGATAAAGGTCATCTGTTTCCTGTGCTGTGTCCTGTGTACTTGAGCTAGAGCTAGAGCTAGTGTCTAGACCTTTTCTAGGTCAAGGGAGGTTTCCTCGAAAACTACATATAGACTCATCCACTCAGCATCTTGCATCTATCTACAATCTACATATGCATGTACGTCTCAGTAAAAAAGAGACACAAGTACAGAATGAGAGGGATGGAGAGTGGAGAGAGAGAGAGAGAATGAGGATTTCACTCTGTTTGTTTTCCTAGACCTGAATTTGGATTTTGGATTCATCCTCGCTTCTTTTTTTCTTCTTCCTTTCTTTCTTTCTTTGAGTTCTTTCTCTCCGTCTCTCTCTCTCTCGCACTCTCTTTCTATCCGATATATATTTGCTAGTTAAGGCTGTAAATTGTAAACCCAAAAGCAACAGCAGGAGTAGACATGGTCGTAGTCGTAGTAAAACGTAGGACCTATAAAGTATAAAAAGGAGTACACATGCATAATAATATACTCTTTTTATAGTCCACAGTCTACAGTCTACACCATGTTCCATGTTTGAATTCTCTCTCTCTCTCTCTTTCTCTCTGCTCTCTGTCTCTCACTCTCTCTCACACTAGTGATGCAAAATGAGGGCAAGGACGAATTTTGTGATTCGGCTCCGCTGCTGCTTATACTTGCTTCGGCAACGGCTCTTGTCCGTCGTCGTTGTTCGTTGTTGTCGTCTTGTACGTTGTACTATGCATTTCTCTAGTATCTACACTGTATAAATGATGTGTTGTAAGTATATGTGCATTTGACCCGTATCTGCTTTTGACTTTTGACACATTCAACATTCAACGTACCGGAATGTGCACATATAATATGCACAATATGCAGCTCAAAATTGTAAGCTTTTCCATTTTTCCATGTCTATGAATTGTGAATGCTCCGTATTTTTATTTTGAACATGTTTGATTTTAAACAAGCCTTTGAGCTTTGAGGGTCAGATGTAGGACAATAATAATATAATAATAGTATACATAGACGCGAAGCGGCCTGGTATCAGTATCCTTTTACTATGTAATTTTGTGCTCATAGTATCCAATTTTACTGTTGTACTACATGTAGATTTTTTGTTTTTCGTAATATTCCTATATACTGTATCACCGTCCTTTGTCCTTTGTCTGTCTACAAACTATAAACTTTTTTGCCTTGCCTTGTCTTGTTGAGCTGAGTCGATGCGATTCGAGTTTCGAGTCTCGGTCTTGAGACTCTGCTCTCGACTCTCGAGTCAAAGCGTGGAAAAATGGTGTATGTATGTCAGAGCAGCTATTAGTAGCCACAGCACAATATGTTTTTCTTTCACCTTAACCTAGGTACTATAAAATCTAGTGAATGTACTAGTGTCTAGTGTCGTCACTCTCTCTGTTCTCTCTCTCTCTCCCGCCCTCCTATTTTCTATGAACTTAACCTATTTTATTTGGCCATGTTATGTAGTACGTAGTTTGTATTTAGTTTGCAGTGCTATTCATACTGTTGATTCTTTTCCATTTCCATCCTTCATTGTCCACTGCCTAGTGCCTAGTGCCTACTCCCGATTGCCTATATACAATATACATACAGTGTTCTCCATTCTCCATGTTATAGTTGTTTGTCCATTTTATCCAAGCGTCCAGCAGTACAGTATTTTGGGATTTGGGACAACTGGGATACTGTGTCGTATGATGTAGTATGTTGTATGTTTCATTCTAATTTCTATACTTGATGAATGAATAACAATAATAATAATAATAGAAATAGAAATAGTGAATAGTATACAAAAGGAGTAGCAGTAGCATGTGCCATATTTATTTTTTTCACCGTTTCATCGTCCACTACAATATTGTGACATGATATAGGTAAAAGGTAATGGGTCGAAAAATTGTAGAATGAGTTCAAGATTTCAAAATATATCTAGTATTTAGTATCTAGTACAAAACACAATGAAAACTGAAATGATGTATTAAACACTTTACATTTTATATTCTACAGTTTAGAGTTTAGAGCGTATGTGCAGTTTCTATTATATTCTATCCTATTTTCTATTGTTGTGACCATGTACTTGTACATTTTACAATGTAGCAAGCAGCAAGAGTATTCAGTACTTTTGTTCAATTTACACGTATACATAATGCATAATACATGCGAATATATCTATCTGTCTGTTTGTGTGTGTGTGTGTGTGTGAACTGTACTCTTTTGTATGGAGTATATAGTATACAGAATGTAGAGACTCTCGAGGATTTATTGAGCGGAAGGTCATAAAAGTAATTCAAATGTTCATGTTGTACTATGTTGTGTATTATTATTAGTATTTAGTATGTGTATCTTTCACCAATATTATCATAGTTGGTAGCTGTAAGCTGTAGTCATCAGCATGTTTAGTGTTTAGTGTTCAATGTTCATAATATTTCATCTATAGTGTATAAAAGTGTATACCATATACTCTATTCTGTATACTTGGCTTGTTGCTCGTGTGGGCTGGAAGGTTGTGTACAACTTTTATACACTATGCTCTATGCGATAGGTTATGCGTTGTGCTCTGCCTTCGATCATGAATGATGATGAGGTTGATGAGGATTTTAAGTACATAAGTCAGGAAATTAAATTATTGCACAATTACACTTTACAATATAAATATTACTATCAACTATTAGTATTATGTAGCAACTTCCAACTACCAACTTTCAACTACCTATAGGAATATATACAATGTAATGAAATGTAAGATGTGTAAAATGGATAAAGTATAAATCATTATGACTTCAGTCCACAGACTACAGTCGCACAAAGGTGAAAAAATGCAAATACAAAATACAAATATACAAAATATCTGTCAGCACTCTATACTCATCACATATCACATAACATTATAGATTTTTACTATAGATTCATTTTCCTGGGGAAAATGGTAAACAATATTACCTTGAAATGTACCATTCCGTTTCCATTATCCATATTCCATTCCATAGTTAATATCATACGCTATCATGTTTCTTGGTTCTTGATACATCCATGAATGTATCAAGGATCACGGTATGAAGTATGAATGTGTGTTGAGTTGCGCTGGGCTGGCTGACACTGGACTGGACATAAAAATTAAATACAGAGACCTACACAATGTATTTCCTATTATAAAAACAGCAGTTTAGAACAAAAAAAAATCAAGTTTTCTCTTCGCATGTATCTAATACCTCGTACTCTAGTATTCTAGCATGAAATGTATATAAAATGTATAATAAATAATATACATTGAGCAAGGATGACATTGACAATCGTCAATGTCTGCATTCTGATTTTTCAAGTATATGGAGAATGTAGAATGTGGAAAAGTTAGAAGGAAGGCGTAGTTACTAGTTACTTGTATATTTCATCTATCTAGAATCTACGTAAGCCTTATTTTTAAAATGGGAAATGGGAAATCCTAATAAAAAACATGATTTTAGCTCGTCAGTTTTTTCAAGGCAGTCAAAAAGAATCTGGAATCGAGATTCTAGAAGCTAGATTAAATCAATAATAATTATTCCTATACTATTGATTATTGATGAGATCAATCACAGTTTGAATCTTGATTCTTGATCCTTTTATAATTAAAATGATTTATGTATGGATAATATTTTGTGTGGAGCGTGTCGTATTGAGTGCTTTCACGAATAAAAAAGAAAGTGACAAGAGGAAAGAGGAAACCAGAGAAAAGAAATGGAGAATAAACAGGGAGAATCTGTGATGCGTGATGCATTATGCATTAGAAGGCATGAAAAGTAGTTGCATTATGTAACAATATGGTGATGATTTGATGATGATTGATTATTGATTTGTGAACTATGAAGAGTGCGGAGCAAGAGAAAGAGGTGTTGAATATATAATAATAATATATATTATTATTATAGATGTAGGCTCTAGATTCTAGATTATAGATATAGATGTGGAATTTGGGTGCATGTATCCATCTTTTACAGTATACACATTGAACCTTACATATATTATTATACATTATTATACATTTTGTAGTTTATATTATAGTGTGTGGGTAGAATGTACAAGTACGTGAAATAGAATAGAAAAAAATAAGAAAAAGAACACATTTATGTAGTCGTTCGTCTACAGTATGTTGTATGCATAAAAAGAATTGCATCTTGATGCTCACTGATATTCAGTGTAGTGTATAGTGTACTACAAGCTACAAACAAATGCAAATACAAATAATACACATGATTATTATGTACTATATTACTATAGCATTACATAGTATTATATCCACGCTATATTTGATATTACACTTGAAGTCTGGGGTTGACTTTACTAGTGTTTGAGTTTTGAGTGAGTAAAAATGTGGATGTGTGTCTGCTGTGTTCTCTGTTCGGTGTGTGTTATAGCACATAGGTTATTACATTGAGGAGGATTGAGGTGAAACCTTGGATTGAGAACTCAACCTTGGGCTTTGGGACTGCGCTTTACAAAGCACCATATAAACTATACTACATATACTATATTTTTTATTATGTGTGCTTGTGGATTGTGGATTCCAAGTATACTCTCTACACTGTATTCTGTATTCACTTCCACTCAACTTACTTACTCATACAACTACTCTCCTTACTCCTTATACTAATAGATTGTGTACACTGCATACATGTATAAAGTATAGATGGGTAGATAGTAGATATATTTGTATTTGTATTGTATGCCATGGTAAAGGCTTTGACAGTGGAATGGCACAGTTGAGCATCTTGCCGTGAAATTTTATGTATATACACTATAGAGTGTAGAGAATACAGTGTGCAAGGCATATGCATAGATACACAAGTATGTAGATTGCAGATATGTACCATGTATAATGAATGGATGTGATATGATACGATACGATGCGATATGAAATGATATGAGCAGAGCCAGACACATATGTACGTCTGCATTCTACACCAAGTATGCAGCCAAAGACACACACACATACTCACGGGCAATCAAGTACGAAGGTTGTAGGTTAGTTTGAGTTGCGACTGAGGAGCTGACTTGATCGAGGATCCAGATCACAAGATGGATTTGAACTAGAGAGACTATAGAGTAACATACTAGTTGCGGTCGGTCGGTATTCGTGTTAGTGGTGATGATGGTGTATAATAGTGTACATTTAAGTAGTATGAGCTTGATTTTTGTGATTTGGATTTGGATTTGGAATGGATTTTTCTCCTGTGTATAATAGTGACTAGTGACTAGTGTTTAAAGTTTAAACAAAGTGCTCATTTCTACAATTATTATTGTAAAAATAATACATTGCATCTACTCTAAAACTTGGATTTGGATTCGGATTTGGATTTCAACAGTCTGAGTTTGGAATTTGGAATACTGAAGACAGAATATTAAATACTTTCTCGGTGTAAATTAAGTAAGTGTATAATATGTAGTATCTACAAACTACGAACTACCATTATATATATTTTTGTTAAAACAGATCGTGTGTATCATCTCTCTATTTTTGGACAGTGTACAAATATTATTATTATATTAGTTTATCCTTTACATTCTTCGCCGTCTTCATTACCTTAATTTTATATACATTAAAATTCATGCATATGACGACTAACTATACAAACTACAAGTTAAATACGAGATATTCCGTATATGTGTCTGTGTATGTACATTGTACATTTTAGCTATTGGATCTTTGAGTCCGATTTGAGAGGAGTTGGTAGTCGGGATTTTGGTTTTCTCTTCAGTCAGTTGGTGTGATTTTGTGGTGTTGTTGCTCCTGTTCCTTTTCGTGTTGGTGTAGTTCCAATTTCAGAATTGAGAAAGTGTTATAAATGTTAATCATGTGGAATGTGGATTGTGGATCCATACCAGTTTTTTTAGATTAATCCATTTTTTCATCGTGGATTTTGAAGTCTGCAGTTAGCAGAAAGAACTTAGATAATACATAATACATAATAATATATTATGTGTATCAAAGATTGGTGATGTTGAAATTGAAATTGAAATTTTTGTCGTCTGTGATGTGAGTCTTTGTGAGTTTTTTTTTCGGTTGTTGGTTGTCTCAACTCTCATCCCTTGTTAGTTGAATGTTCAACGTACAGGAAAATTTATGGATTATGGATCGGATACATGACATTATTGAGTGACTAGTGAATTTGACATGGGACAAGATAATGATTGCACATAGTATTGTTATTGGAAATTGGAGTTTGTGTATCGTGTACAAAGTACAATTATTGTGAAACGACGTGGTTATTTTGCATGAGCTTTAATCCTTGAGCTGTCAGTCTTCTACTGTCTCCTCCAGACGGACCTTTTTAAATCAAAAGTCAACGACGGCAGAATGGGGAGGAAAGAACATTGTCGTAGTTCGTAGTTCAGTTAGTTGACAATTGACAAATAAATATTGGGAGAGGAACAGACAATATAGTAGTGAGCATCATCTGTTTTTTCCGGCTCTTACCTGTACAGTAATTAGTTATATTAGTTATGGATTCTGGATATTATGCATAATGCATATAAATCTAATTAGAAGAGAAAAATGACACTAGTCAATTTTCCGTACAGTATTGAAACATAAAATCGAAGAAGTATTTTGTTCTGCTTTTGAATATATTATAATAATATATTATTGAATTTTAGTTTATATGGGAAAAAAATTACTGGTCACATTATCACAACATTACATTTTACATTACTAGTAAAAGTTGACACAAAAACTATTAAGATTAAGATTTCTACTTATCTATATCCGTAATTCTGTCATCATCATCATTATCATTATCATTGATACAGATTTGTGACTTTCCAGTCCAGTCTCTTGAACTTATCGTATTTGGTTGTCAATGTGATTTGTGTGATCTTATTATTCAAGAATTAACAAGCATTGAGCATTGAGTGTCAAGTATTAAGCATTAAATAACATAAGTAAGATAATGATAATCAAAAGAGCTACATTGAGCTAAACAGGAGCAGACTTAAGACTCAAGATTCAAAAGTCTAATGCATAAAAAGTGAATAATGAAATTAGGAGAGCTTTAAAATCTACGTTTACATGTGTTACATACGACCGTAATCTGTATCCAATAAGTAAAGTAAATAATATTACATTGGTGGGCTTACAGTGTAAGTTTTGAACAACAAGAAAAATGAGAAAAATATATTACATATATTATTATAGATGTAATTTTGTTGTTCTTGATTCTTGATCTATTAGACCATTTCAAGGTTGTTTATTTTTTCCAAAGTTAAATACATTATAGACATGAGATTAGATGAGATTTTCCTCACACTAGTTCATTTTTGTTGTCCTTTGTCCATTGTCCTTGTGTCATATAAATGTAGGATAAACCTACAAAAAAAATGCTAAATACTATTGATTTATAATATGTTTTAAATATTCCAATTCTAATTCTAATGATAATAATTATTCTTGTTTCTTTGAATTTTGTTTTTTTTGCAGACTTTACCCACTTAATTAGATTATAAGAATAAGAAGAAGGATTTTTCTACGTAACCTTTGACTAGAAAAAAAAATTGTGATATGTACTACTTGAATGAGGAAGAAAAAAATAAATTTGAAGAAACGTTAAGGTGAAGGAGAGAGAGAGCGTGGAGAGATGAACAAATTTCTCAATGAAAATGGATTGATACGAAATAAATAAGTTAAATCAAATAAAATAAATATTTTTTAGTAATAATAATAATACAAGGAAGACAAAAAAATGGATGAAGACAATCCAGTAGCTCCAAGTCAACCCCCAAATCGCGCATATAGAATCAGAAGGCCTTCAAATTCCTCCATGATTTCCAGTACAACAGCACCTCGACCACCAACGAGGTCACATCAAAGTAATAGTCACATAATTAATGCCCTGTCTACACCAAGTATAAGACACAGTATAAGTAATAACAATGCTGTTGCAAGTAGTAGCAGTGGCAGCAGTAACAACAATAATAATTCTCCAATGTCCCCGGGTTCAATGGGAAGTCCTGATTCTACATTGTGTTGGGGTCCAGTTCCATCACCGATTAGTACCTATAGAAATCCGTCAACTCCCGGAGGAAGTTGTCAAGTTTCCTCCTCAACAGGTAGTTCAGTTGATGATATCCCACCGTCACCTTTTTCAAATTCATCAAATTCTATTGATGAAATGAATGTTAGTGGAAACCCACATCCAAATTTAAATAATACCAATAGTAATAGTAATAATAATGTGATGTTACCCCCTTCGTCAAGCAATAACAATAACCATAATAATAATATAAATGGCAGTAATGGTCTCATTTTATCAAATAATTCTAATAATAATAATCATCACCATCACCACCATCATTCAAATTCTCCTGATTCTGTTGCCCCATCCTCATCGTCGTCCTCTTCTTCTTCTTCTTCGACTTCGTCACCTTTATTAAATTCTCTTCGCAGTCATTCATCGTCATTGGCGTCAACTTCTTCTTCCTCTTCTTTTTCAACGGCAATGAGTAGTAGTAGTAGTAGTAGTAATAATACAAATAATAGTAGTGGCAGTGGTAGCAGCCTCAGTTTTCATTTATTCCCATTACGAAGTAAAATTAAAAAAGCATCCAGTTTTGAAAGATTTTCCCTACAAGCATTAGCATCCAGTAATAATAGTAATAGTAATCAAAATGCTACAAATTCAACTAGTAATATACCAAATTTAAATCCAAATTCATCGTCCTCTTCGTCCTCGTCATCGTCATCATCTATGAACCCTTCCCATGATTTGAATTCTGCTTCAACTTCTTCTTCAGTTTCTACTGTGACCAATCAAAATAATAATAATAATAATATGAATATAAATATAAATAGTGTAAATAAATTGTGGGACACAAATAATACAAATAGAAGCAGCAGTAGTAGTAGTAGTAATAATACCAACAATAATGGAGCTTCATCTTTATCATTATCATTATCCTCATCAATTTCTTCAGTATCATCTCAAGACAAATTAAGACAAATATTTACGACAAATAGTCAAGGACTGAGTGGTGAATCCAATAAATCATTACATATGAAAATACCTAGTAAGAAAATCTACGCCAAAATTGCAAGTTTAAATGAACAAGAACAAATGAATTTATCCCTTTCTCATCTAACAAATGGTCATTTAAATAATTTAGCTAGTAACCATTCTTCTACATCATCATCATCCAACAACCCAAGTATTAATAACAATTTATCCGGTGTCAATGTTAATATGGATGTGAATAATAGTAACAGTAGCCATAACAACAATAATAATAATCATCATCATCATAATCATGAAGAAGCAGTGAGTGCTGAAAGTTTAATTGTTCGAGAATTAGAAAGTCCATTAAATCTTGCGGAGAATAATTCTCATGCTGGAAGCAGTAGTAGTGGTAGTAGTCATCATCATAATCCGAGTGCCAATAGAATACATTTTTCATCAACAACAACCACTACAACTACGACAACGACCAATATACCCCTCCCCATAATTAATAATAACAGCAACAATAATAGTAATCCCATTAGTAAAAAGATTTTGACTCCAAAACAAAAAATGTTACATAGAGTTCAGAGTGGAGAAGTATTACCTCATAGTTCATCCTCCTCTAGTTCTATTATCCAGTCCCAACTACAACAACAATTAAACCAACCACCATCAAATCAATTGTTATCATCTGTGAACACTAGTAGTAGTTTTCAACAACATCAACAAAGCTCAGCTTCTTCTCAATCTTCTTCATCAACATCATCCATTGTTCCAAATTTATCTCTCATTGATAACAATACTAGTAATAGTTTACAACAACAACAGCAAAATAGTAATATATCAGCAAGTACTTCATCAAATTCAATAATTTTGAGTCAATTGACAAGTGGAAGGGATATGACAAATAGTATGAGTCAACAACAACAACAGCAGTCACATTCCCAACAATCTCAAGCATCCCTTTCCCAACAACAGCAACAACAACAACAATTAGAAAATTATTCGCCTTATGATATATTACGATCTCGTTGTACTGCTGCCACCGATGATTTTGTCTCCGTTTCTGCAGATAAATTTGATGGGTTGACATTGAGTAAAGTGGGAGTTGATGGAAATGATCCAAATTCTGTAGCAGTTTTATATGATCCAAATGAAATGCCATACTACTACTACGACGAATTTTTTTCTTCTGGGACCAGTAATACTACTAATAATAATAGTAATAATAATAATAATGCTACTACTTCTACTAGTGGGACAACTTCATCATCAATTGTACCTTCTGCTTCAAATAATTCTTCATCATCAGGATCCTCTTCATCTGCTTCAAATAATAATAATAATAATATTTCGTCCAGACAAAATCATTTATTTCATATAATTCCACAATCAAATTCCTCATCATCCTCAAATCAAATGGCTTTACAGGAAGCTGGTCAAATTAATGAATTTATGTTAGGTATTGATGATGGAGGAGAAGGAGGAGAACATGTTAGTGTTGTTAGTCATGATGTGAGGCATCGAGTGGTGGTGGGTGATGAAGTGGAATTGGGACATGATGAATTCCTTGTTGATGCATCTTCAGCGGCGGAAGCTTTATCAGGAAATGGAGGTGTAAGCTTAAATTTAAAATCATCTTCTTCATCCTCATCAGCAACCACTGATTCTCAACTACGATCTCTACTCCTCATGGAACCACTTAGACCACATGATGATTCTTGGTTAGATTATCAAAACCCTGGAGGACTTTCACAACAACAGCAACAACAGAGTCAAAATATGAGATTGAGCTCACGTTCTTCATTAAATATCAATAACAGTCTTTCATCTTTTTCAAATGTAGGAAATAGTCAATTGGGTTCCTCAATCCAGCAACAACAACAACAACAGACCAATAATAGTAATAATAATAATAATAGTGGATGGAGTTTAAATACAGGGAGTAGTGTTAATAGTAATAGTTGGCATTCATTAATGATTGCAGATGAGCAACATCAGGATGTGATAAGTGAACCTGTTAATTTAATGAGTGTGAGTTTTGATTCTCCAGAGAAACGAAATTCATTGAAGAGGCATGTCAATTCCTCCGCCACCACACATGAACATGACCATGATCATGATGAAATGGATTTATCCGAAAATGGAATGCCTCTTTTAAATTCTATGCAAATTCCCATGGATCTTCAACAATCTCTATCTTTTCATAGTAATAATAGTAATAATAATAATACCAGTGTCTTGTCTCTAAATAATCTTGCTAGTAGTAACTCTTCTTCATCTTCATCCTCTTCATCAAATCCCATTAATTTACAACAACAGCAACAACAACATATCCGAAGTAGTAGTATGATGGCTGAAGATATGGAGGATGAACCTGTCAATTTAATGCAACAACAACCAAATCCATACCAATCCTTATCACAACAACAACAACATCATCATCATCAAAATAGTTATCATGGTTTGAGTCATCATTCTCGACAACAACAACAGCAACAACAACAATTTATTACTACCCAATCTGAATCCGAAGATGATCTTGCAGATCATTTACCAAACAGTTCCGTAGTTCAACACACTGGTTCCTTTTCACTCAAAAATGGGTTCAGTAATAGACATTCCAGTAGTATGAATAGTATGAATTTGAGTAGTATGAGCAGTGAAAGTTTGAATAAACAAAGTCAACTGTCTTGTGGTGGTTATATTCCACTCTCAAATAATATGAATAGTAGTAGTAATAGTAGCAGTAATAATAACAAAAATGACTACTCCAGTATCCAAGAGTCTGTGATTACAAATAATAACAGTAGTAATAGTAGTTTATCCGATACTACAATTGATGAGAGAAGAATTATTCGTGTCAAAAAGAAAAATGAAACTGTTATGATGATGGCAAATCATAATTCACCATCACCAAACTCTATGGATATGACAAATAATATTTCAACAAATGGTTCTACTTCTTCTTCTTCTTCTACGCCAAATGTTTCTGAAAAGGTAAATAATTTAAAAAACCAACATAAATAAGTCTTTAAGAAATTAAAACAATCCTTTGAATATTAAATGATGGGCAACTTTTTTATTATTTTTTATGATATAATATGAACTCTATTTTTTGATGTTTTTTCTTTCTAATTTTTATAGAAATATTCCCAAATTTTGGATAATCCAGTACAGCCAAAGTCAATTGCTTCACTTCCATCGCCTTTGAGTTTACATCGTGTTTCTAGTGGAAATGGTTGGGCTGTATTTACTTCCAGATCGACTACACTTCAAGAAAATACGCGTTTTGGCCCGGTCGAAGGCCCATTAAAAGCATTAAAATCTGAAGATATTCATAATTTAAATGGTGTGACTTACCCCTGTATAATCACACAAATTGACCAATCTAATGACCTATGGCAACTTGATCGACACGACGATTTATTATGTAATTGGATGAAGTTTGTTCGACTCGCCAGGACACCAGAAGAACAAAATGCTGTGATTACTGAAGAAGAAGGTTTAATTTATTTTTCTACCAGTATGGAAATCCCACCGAAAACGGAAATTCAAGTCGGATATTCTCATGAATATGCTATGGTAAATAAATGAGAACAATAACATTTTATATCTTTTTTTATTATTATTATTATTAGTTGTTGCTGTTATAAAATTAAAAAATGTGTAAATGAGGTAAATTTTTATCCAAAAATGTAGCATTGAAACTAAACTCTTGTTGTATTATGCTCTGTTTTTTTCTTAGAAATATGGACTGCCCTATTTTCCTTTGGCAGAGGACCCTCGTCATCACCACCACCATCACCATCATCACTATCACCATCAACAACATTATGATGAAAATCGAAATGAATCGGATTGTGAAATTATTGAAGAGTCTCATAATAATCATCAACATAATATGAATATGTGCAATATGACAGACTCGGAATCATCCACGAATGAAAATCATAATAGTAATAGCAGAAATCGAGATAGTAGTAGTGATGTGAATTGTGCATCTCCGACTTATGTTGTCACTTACTCGTGTTTTGAGTGTAATGAATCTGGTTTTGCAACTCAAGAAGAATTGCAATTCCATTTGGACACAATTCACAATCAAGATGAGGATGAACTTGAATCATATCGACATCACAATCAGAGAAGACCAAAGAAGAAACTTATGAAGAAAAATCGATTTACAACGGATTATGATAGTGATATTCATTCTTCTTCATCCAATTCAAATATTCACCACTCTAAAGATCACCATCATCACCAACAGCAACTAGAACAACAACAAGAAGAGCACGAAATGATGAATGGTAGAACTAATGAAGAGCATGAGGATGATATTTACCAGAGATCCAGTCCTGAATCTTCAATTATTACTACTACAAATAATAAACAGCCAATAGTAAATATGAATATGAGTGGAAATGGCAATAAAAGTCAACATAATTCAAATAATAGTGAAACTAGTTCAAGTTCATCATCCATGAATCCTAGTAACAGTAATGGTGCAAGTGTAGTTGTTTCTACAAAGAACAATGGATTAGTTCCTGGTTCATGTTTAAATAGGAAACGAAAAGTTGTTGCAGAAAATAATAATAGTAATAATAATAATTGGGGAGATTCTACTTCATCATCATCTTTGATTGAAAGTACTAGTAAAATTACTAAATATATTTCCAAAACTATTACTGAAACTGGAAATGGAAATGAACAGAGTCATGACGAATTGGTTCCTGTTACTACTACTTCCTCTTCCATTGAAAATTTAAATGATGGGAATAGGAATGGAATGACTAGTTCTTCTTCACAAAATTCTCAAATGGTCCAGTCTGAAGGAGTAAATAGCAAGAAATTGGAAAAAGGTGGTGTAACTTTGATCAATAAAAACAGTCAAATTGTGGAATCGATTGCCACCACAACTACTACAAGTAGTAGTAATACAACAACACCTCCCACCAAAGTTAAATGTACAATGTGTTATAAATCCTTCTTAACCAAAGAACGATTGGATCGTCACATGATTGTACATAGTTCTGAAGATTCAAAACCACTTAAATGTCAATTCTGTTCCAAAAGATTTCTCACTAACAGTGCGTTATCTGGACATACAAAGATTCATGCAGAGGATGGAAAAAGTTTTGAGTGTCCAATGTGTGATTTTTATACACCACAATTACTTCAACTCAAAGAACATGTTCAGACTCACAAGAATAAAGAAAATGGACTATTTTATTGTACACGCTGTAATAAAGTAAGATTTTCCTTCTTTTCCACATCACTTTTCTCATAATGATAGTCATTATTGTTATTTATTATTTCTTATTCATGTTTTAGATTTAAATTCAAAGAGTGTTTCTAAGTCTATTTTTTTTCTGTATTTTTATTTCTGTACAGAAATTTTCAATGTATTCCATGGTTCGTAAACACATTCGAGCTTTCCATGGTCCACGGCAGTTTGTATGTGATCATCAAGGCTGCCAAATGAGTTTCCCAACTTCTGATAAATTAAAACTACACAAGGTACCATTCCATTCCATGCATTCATTTTTCCTCCGATATTCAAAGTTCTGATCAATTACTGATTCAGTTTGATTAAAAAATTGGAATAATATTCAACTAACTAATATGATTTTTTTTTCGTAATTTTCTAGCTCAAACACTCGGAGCATAGGGAATTTTTGTGTGCAGAGTGCGGCCGTCAATTCAAGGTTTTTATACTATTCTTATTCTTATTTATATATATATAGATTTATGACTGTACTCTAAATGCAGAAAACGTTTATACACTACTATTAAAAACTTGCAGTTTCATTTTTTCTTTAAATCACAAAATAGCTTATGAAAATGTAATAAATAATAATGTACATATATGCAATCATTGACTTAAACTGGATTTTGTATTCTGTATATTTGTAATATAGCGAAAAGACAAGCTTCGTGAGCATACCAAAAGAATGCATGAAAATAAAAAGAAAGTACTGGATATACAACAACTTGGAATGCTGAATGGAAGTGGAATTGGTGGGAATAATAAGAATCGGAACAATTCAAAGAAATTTGTACCAAAAATAAGCTCAGAAGAATATGAACGGTTTACATATAAATGTGCTGACTGTGTCATGGGATTTAAAAGGTAGGTATTATTGTAGATAATTATTGTATTATTATTCTACTACCATATAGCTTTCATTTGAAACTACATAATAACATGTAATAAGCATAAATTTTCTTTAATTATTTATACCATGACATTTGTTATTCTTTACGTAATAGGAGAGGAATGCTTGTAAATCATTTGGCAAAGAGACATCCTGAAAAACCACCTCAACAAGTTCCTGAATTAAATCTACCAATTCTTCGTCCCACTCGAAATTATTTCTGTCCATATTGTGAAAGAGTATACAAAAGTAGTTCAAAGAGGAAATCTCACATTTTAAAAACTCATCCAGGAAAAGCTCTACCTCCTCAATTGAAAGGAAAAGAAAGTAATACAATCAATTCAAATGATACGAGTAAATTGAATCAAAATGAAAATGGAAGTGATAAACGAGCTCTTGTCCATTCCTCTTCAACAGCCGACATTGAAAATGGGGATGCTTCTGGGAAAACAAATAAAGAACTCCAACAACAACAACAACAACAGCATCATTTACTACCATCAAAAATGAATCAAGATTCTCATCAAGAAATTAGTTTAGACAAGAATTTGGATTTAAAACATGCAATGCTAAAAGCGGAACAGCAACAATTTCGAGAAGTATCTGTTGTACATTCAAACACAAGTGGACAAATCCTTGCAAATCCACATTCCTGCCAGTGGTGCCATCGTCAGTATGCAACTCGGGCAAAATTACTTCAACATCAAAGAAAACAACATCTTCACTTAATGCCTCTAGATATGCAACAACCTCGGTAAGTTCTAATTTGTTTTTCGATTCTAAATACTAAAGACAGAAAAGTTTTATACACTATAATTGAAACTTGAATTTTCATGAAACAAATCACACACAACTGGTTTATGATTACATAATAATTATATAATTAAATTATGTACACTTTAATCAATGACTTAAACGCTATTTTCTATTGTATATTGTAATATATTTTAGGTCTCAAAAGAATAATCGGATCAATAACGTTCTACGAAATGCCCAAAATAATAGTAACAACAACAACAACAATGGAGACAAAAAGTCATCACAGAATGACAATATTATTACTGGTAAAAAGTGTAATGCACCTGAAGTCTTAGCCAATCAAAATCAAGCCATACAAGATTCAACTACAATCATAACAACAACAATGACCCATCCACACACAGTATCATCAGTTAATTCAACTGGAAATAATATTATTATAATGGAAAATAATACTTCTTCTTCTCTCGCTATGAAATCGGACGAAGTTCAATTGACTGGAACGATAACAGCAACCAGTTCCACAGAAATGCCTCACTCAACAATTACACTCTCTCTGACTCCAGATTCATCCACTCAAATCAATGGTCCTAATAACAATTCAAATAACAGTGGTTCCTCCGTCATATCCTCATCATCTCTTCAACAATCAACTATGGTAAAAGTTCATACTATTTGACTTCCTTTTCTATTTTCTAAACTAAAAAAAAAATCTAATTACCAATTCCTGTAAAATATGATAATAATTTTTAATTTGTACTAATTCTATATAGATTCTCACGGAAAGTCAGCAAAGACAACTGGAACAGATTCAGATTGCAGCTGAAGAAGGATCATTTCCTCCTAATGTAATTGGATTTTTGTTAACCACCGCCTCAGTAAATTCGAATGGTGAAATTGGCCATCTTCTTTCGCCTGAGATCGTAATGGTACCCGTAAATAACTCTGGAACGTCTCAACTCCTTTCTTGTTTGAATAATACTAATCAAATCACCGGTTCGACTAGTAGTAGTAGCAATAATAATAACACAAACGGTGCAACCACAGCTACAACTGTCGAAATATGAATAATTCACGTATAATTCATTCAACAAAAACATGGTGATCTCAATCTCAACATATTTATGCATAAACATATGTTGTGGCTAAAATCAACTTTTGAGTCAAAATATGGGCTACTGCTAGATTATTGATTATTACTATTAATTATTATTAATGATTATGATCATCATCAATCATCGACATATGTTTTTTGTATACAGTTTAGTCCCTCTATTTTTTATATGTATAGAAATATAGAAATATTATGTACGTCTTGTTCTCATTTTTCATATATTATGTATAGTTACATACGATTTCCTGTTCATCCAAAACGAAACTATTATATTGATTACAAAATGTTACATTGTATAATATATATTTTTTGAATATTTAATGAAATAGCATTTATATCAAATATCGTATGCCAAGTTTTAGACTCGTTCATTTTGTCCTTTACGAATCAAGAATAATTATGAGATAATATTAATTATTAATGTATTATGTATTATGATAAATCAAAGGGATTTTATAAGTGATAAATCAAAATAAAATTATTATCTTTGTAAATTCACAATTTTCTCTCTCTTTCCATATTTTTTTTTGTTGTCTTTGTTGCTCGTCCTTCTCTTGTTATGTATTTTATTATGCATTTCAAATTATACTTTGTACAGTATATGACTATTCCATTACTGTACATGATGATTTTTGTTCAATATTTTTGTTACTAGTTTTACGAGTTATTGTAAATTGTTATTTATGTATGATATATAAATACATATTACATATTTTGTTTTTTTTATTATCAATCAACCTTTCAAAACTCGATGAACTGAAGTAAAAAAGAGAAAGTTTTAAGATTTCCTCAGACTGGACTGTAAGTATAAGATATAAGATTTATTCAACAAATGTAACTAGT
>JAQGBH010001159.1:0-36035 GCA_034698265.1 Sminthurinus aureus | reverse complement strand
CGAGCTGCCAACTCTAAATACAAAGGCTCGTAAAAATGCTTTACACTCTTACTGTTCAAGAAGGAGACGACAAGAATATTTTACCTCTTTCTTTCCCTATACGCCTATACGCACAGTCTTTTGTTTGCATTTTTAGTGTCGATGTCATTTTAAGCATCAAAAGTGTCCTTTTTTGTCATTTTTTTATTTATACTGCATTGATTTCATTCAGTCGAAAAGATGAATAATATTTGATTAATACTTCAACCATGAACTAAATATTTTGGATTTCTCGACCACATGATACAAAATATTATGATCTCAAGTAAATACAGAACTGTAAATAAATATAATGTGCACGATATTTTATCATAATAGTTTAGCAAGGGATCGTGCATGCATGCAGTTAAACACACATAAATTGTATTAGTTTTTCTGCAAAAATAATTACTCCTGGTAAAGTGAAGATCTACAAAATGTGTCTTAAAATCTTCAAAATATGAGATGGATGAAATGAGACATGTGCATAAGTACTTTTGTGTTTTTCTTCTATAAAATGCAAAATGTTATTTCACTTGTGAAGGATTGACAAAATTTTTGTTTCAGGTTTGAGGTTTGAGATTCACAATCAGATAACTCGAAACTTGAATTGAATTTTGAAATCAAAAAGAAATTATCAGTGATCAATAATAAATAATGAACTGGTCAACAGTCAACAAGTACAGTTTGCAGTGCAAAATGACTACGCAGTATAAAAGGAAAAGGAAAACGAGCTTGAAATTGAAATGCAATACGGTATTACTTAATTCTTAATTGCTTGTACAAAAGTCAATAATGATAAAGTGTGTTCACAAAAACGCATATATACACGCACTCAGGTTTCGGGTCATCATACATCATCAGTTCTTCCTGTTTCTCTTTTCTCTTTTAATCACTGTAAAAAATAACTGATTCTGAATTTTTTGCTCAGAAAAATACGAAACGTTTGTAGTTTGCAGTTTGTACCCCCTCTGTATCAAAAACTAATACACACATATTTTTCATTTTTTTTTACTCAAGTTTAAAATATTATTGCTTCATTATTTGAGAAAGACATGCAAAAGTTGAATGTTGAATACCAAAATGTTTCATGATGCCAAAAAACTTCCGGCGCAGTGCAGAAAACAGAGAAGTTGTACAAAAGAATTTTTTTTTTGCCAAACTTCATGCAATAATATGTTTACTTCGTAGTTCTACGAAATGCATAATATAAATATGACACAAAATGGGAAGTTGAAAAGGGGCGCAAAGGAGAAAACTTTTTATAGTTTTCATTGATATCTTTGTATTTTGTATTGTGTGCGTATTTTTATGGGAATTTTATTGTTCAATGCTTTTATCTTGTATTAATCACTGATGATTCCTAAATTAAAATACAATAATTATTGCATAAGTTGGACAAAACATGAACAAGCATATTTATTGAATAATATGGAAATACCAGTAACCATTATGTCAAAATTCTAAATACAGTACATGAAAAGACACATGTACATAATATTTCATATTCACGTACAGTTTGGCATTGTGCATTTAACATTCAACAGTTGACAGACAATACAACTTCCATATCCAGTTTTCGTTACTTTTACGATTATGATTATAGTTCTTTTGATTCACAGTACATGTCAACAGCCTACTACATGTACTGTGTACTGTGTACCACAAAATATTATGGTGCTGCAAGTAAGTAGGAGTATATAAAATATAAAATCAACTTGTAACAAGTGTTACTGATGATTTCGAAAACTAAATATTGTAATCGAAAATCGAACAGTCATATAAAATTAAAAGGTTTTAATTTTAATGCATCTCAACAAATATTATGTACCATCATATAATATTTCATTTATTGACTGCACACAAAACAACTCTACACGAATGTTGACAATTAAAAAGCATTTACTAAAATCAACAATCAACACGCAATGCCAATATGTGCAGTAGTACAGTAAATGGTCAATATTATGTGATTAAACAGCAATTAAGTGCATGTGTGAGAGATGAAAACTAAAAAAAAAACAAAAAAAAACAGCCCAATCAACAATCAACACGCTGAATACGGAAAAATATGTTACATTTTGCAATTCAATCTGTTACTCAAAAACAAAATACAGTATGATTCACTCATTAACTCCCTTCTGACTTTTATTCTGTTTTATAATAGCACATGCTTTGGGGAGGATTGATAATTGATAGATAGCACATAATACGTATATGTGAGTAATGGGCCATTTAATTTTGTTCCTACCTCAACAAGGGGGAAATGGCAAAGGAGAGGATTTTGCAGTACACATTTATATTTTATATGATCAACTCTGCGCTTGTCTGCATCCATAATCTATAAGTACATAATATATATACAATAAATAAAAAATACAAAAAATTGCAAGTACTTTTTAATGTATCATGTTTTAGACTGTCTTTCATGTATGAATCTCGACAGTCAAGTTTGCATATGTATACATATAGAGGCAGCTTGAGATTTGAGATAACCATTTGGTAAATGTGAAATACACGTAGTGTACATTGTACATGTCAAGTAGTGAGTGAAATGATAGAGATTGTATTTCTTTCTGTACTATAACACCTTATACCTTATATATTACTTCCTTGTTCTTGGTGCTCTTGTTTCTTTTCCACTTACATAATACACCAAATGTATTGGGTGAGTTCAATTAAATAGATAATTCAATATGTATTTGGCATTTGGCATTTGACTTTGGGGTTTGGGGTAGATACAGCTCCCATTTTTGTTCTATATGTTACACAAAATTTTTAAACAGAAGGATTTTATTATTCCACCTTCTTCATTCTCAATTCTCAATCAATGCAAATTATGCACATAGTGCGCATACTTTTATACACATACACAAATGAATAAAGTTCAACAATCTCCTTGTTTATTTTCAATATCAACTTTGAATTTTTGTGTTTTGATTTTTGAGATTTGAGCATTTGCTTCTGCACTCTGCACTGTACACATTCGACGTTCTACGTCCTGTATTTTGAAGTTTGAACGCAAAAGTCAAAGTATTATTAATTGTGAGATATGAGATGCATTACGTGAGATGCGAGATACGAGTCATCAGGGTAAATTTTTATACTTTCAATCTTCAATGTATTCTCATTTCTCATGAAGTAAATAGTAAATAGGATGCAGTTGGAAGTTGTAATGGATAATGGACCAATGGTCGAATCATATAAAAATATGTGTGTAGAGTGTAGAATGTGTAGATATTATACTTTGTTTGGTAGGTTTTGTATTGCATCACAGCACGCGTCTCCTCTCAGTTCGCGTGTGTCAAACAATATTTCCTCATAATATTATCAAATATCAAATCATCATCGTACATATCATGCATGCTGTATTTTGTATGTTACGTTTTCCCCTTTTACTTTGTACTTTGTACAATACACAATATTGGAAACAACTGAACTACTAATGAACAGAGGTGTTCTTCTCATCATTTGTCTTTGTCTTGGGATCAAAATCTTTTGTAGATTTTGTACAATCTGTCATCATTTTGTCTCGTTTTTATACGGCTTTTCCATTTTCACCATTCTTTTGGTCACTGCACTACAATCACTCAATTCTCAATTTTCAATTCTCAAACGAGATCCGCATCAGTAATTCATTCAAGTCGTCATCTCCCACAAGTCTAAAGTCAAAAACGAGCAGTGACTGTGTGACAGTGAAGACAGCGGAAATCTAGGTTGTAAATTGTAAATAATCATAAGATCATCTTTTCCCTTATCCAAAGTAAAGTTTCCAGTGGGAGTAATAGCAATTAAAATTAATACCAAGTTACAGCTTAGATTGTACAATGTACAGTTAAAATAAGTGAAACAGATAAAAAACGTTTGTGTGTTGTGTGTGATACTTTTGAATAAAATACAAAAACAAAATGGTGTGGAGGGCAAATTTCAGTCCGGTGATGTTCCCTTTCTTTGATGCCTTTCAAAGGAATTTTGAGTTTAAAGTATTTTTATATGGGATAACATTATCACTCGGAATTTACATTTCATCATTTGACCATGCAGACCGAGTTCGAGATCGATTCAAAGCAAAATTTCAGAGTGGAATGGATACATTTGATTTTATTGTGGGTTTGTGCAAAATTTATTTTTAAAAATTAACCAGCTAGTGCTACTCAACAATATACCCAATAATAACAATAAATACTAAATGCACACAATATTTTGTTTTTTTATTAATCATCTACAATTTTCTTTTCAGTGGGAAGTGGAAGTTCAGGAGCTGTTGTAGGTGAGAAAAAACGCGATAAATGTGTTTTCTGTTCTGTTTTAGTGGGAAAAGATTCCCATAATTTTTTGTCATTGAATTCGTGTCACGCTTCACGCTCTTTATTATTGTAATAATATACTACTTTAAACTTTAAAGTGATTTTATTATACTTTTAGCAAATCGTCTCTCTGAAAATCCAAATTGGAAGGTTCTGTTGGTTGAAGCGGGTGAGAAATAATCAGTTTCATAAGATTAGTAGCAGTTTAATTTTTTGCATCCATGAATTTTTAGAATTTGAAATATATAAAAAACATACATAAAACATAAATGTAATTGTTGAAAACAAATAGGAGGAGAACCGCAACCGACAAATAGTATACCGGGCTTCTCTTTGTTTATGTTAAACCATCCTCAAATTGACTGGTCTCATGTCACCGTTCCACAGAAAAAGTATGAGCAAAAGTTATTCTTATTCATTTTTTGTTGGCTGTTGACTAGTTTTGAGTTTTGATAAATCTGAGCATATTGAGACTGATGTAATTTTTTTCCAGAGCTTGTTATGCACTTCCTGATCAAAGATCTGGCTGGAGTCAAGGTACACTCAGAATGATGTAAACTGTACAATATGTTGATCATTATTTCTATCTTCCGTTTTAATTCTTTCTTTCCGGCCTTTCAACGCCGCGCCTGCAAGCGTTGTAGACCTTCCTTTTTCCATATTTATTTATTTTATTTTTTAGGCAAAAGTCTGGGAGGCACAAGCAATTTAAACTTTCTCATACACCTTGTAAGTACAAAGTACAAAGTAGAAATGGTCCTATAGAGATATTTATCACATTGAAATTTAAAATATGAGTTGATTTGAAATTCCAAAATCCAAATGTCAAATTGAGTCGCCTTTTTTTTAAGTTGTGCATTTTATTTGTTATTCAATTATTCTAAACGTTTTTTTCTATTTTTATTTTTAAATATTTCAGCGTGGATCACCTGCAGGTATGTAAAACTAATATAATGTAAAATGAAAATAAATAATCCGAGGGTCGCCAGTCGCTAGTCATCAGTCGCCACCGCTTTGTGCTCACATGTGCACAAATATTTAATGCAGTGACGACTTGTTTATTTCGAATGGCGTATGACGTACTACGTGATATATATAACATGCCATTTCACATTCCATTTAATTTTACAACACTCGATTCTAGAATAAAAAATATTGTGCAATTTTAATTTTGTAGATTACGATAACTGGGCTAATTTGACCGGTGATCCGAGTTGGTCATATGAAGGATGTTTGCCATTTTTCAGAAAGAGTGAAGATTTCAAAGGAGAATGGGCAAACGGTATTTGGAATTGGAAATTAAAAACTTTTATATTTTTTACCACAAAAGTCTCTTGAATCTTGAGTTGTTTCAATTTTTCAATTTTCAACTTTAAGTTGTAATTTTTTAATTCTCACAAAGGGAGAACACACGGAACTGGAGGTTTGATGAGAATAGAGAGGCCGAATTTCAATGGAATGTCAGAGGAATTTGTCAAAGCCGGCCAAGAACTGGGATATGCAAAAGCTGATCTCAATGGATTTTTCACAGAAGGTTTGTGAATTTGTGATTATGATGTCTGATACTTTTCGCATTTCTACAAAAGTTAAATGTTTTTTCTTATTGATAATGAACTCAAAATTCCAAATTTTAAGTAGCGTTTCTCTCGTCTTTTAATAGCATTTGATAATATCTATTATCCTGCTAAACGTGGAGTTCGCCAAGCAGTTTTTCAATCGTTCATTAAAACAGCGAGGAGGAGACCCAACTTGACCATTTTCAAATTTGCACATGTCAATCAAGTTCGTTGTTTCTTTTTTTCTTGGTTGTTTATAATTTGTGTACAATAGAAAAATGCATAATTAAAAATTCAAAACATGTATTTTTGTCCAATTTATAAAAAGATTCTGTTCCGTGAAAATGATCCGACAAATCAAGCCATTGGAATTGAATATGATCGACATGGTAAACGCTTACGGGCTTTTGCCACTAAAGAGGTGATTAATTTTTAATCATTGAATAAATAAAAAAGGCTGAATTGTTGTCAAGAAATTTGTTTTAAAATTTAAAATCTTGTACATTTATACTTTTTGCAGGTAATTGTTTCTGCCGGAGCCATCCAGACGCCAAAAATTCTCATGTTAAGTGGAATTGGAGATGAACACCATTTAAGCGACATGGGCGTAATAATTTACAACTTATTCATCTTTTCCCATTTACTAACAAAATTTCAATGTTGTTTACTGTATTTAATTGATTTTACTCGAATATTAAATATTGGGAACATTGCATGATTAATTTTTGTCAATGATAAAAAATGTTTAGATTCCTGTCAGAGCCAATTTGCCAGTCGGTAACAATCTTCAAGATCATGTGAGTACTTACCTCGGACCGTTCATAATAAATGAAACGAGGAGTCTTATCTTGGATCGGGATGTGACCCCCAAAAGCTGGGCACAATATGGACTTCGTGGTGCTGGTCCACTTGCCTCTTCCTCAGGAGATGCTACGGGAATTTTCTCTTCCGAGTGGGCGATTGCTCGGGGTGAACGGCATTGGCCAGGTAATTATGAGACATAAAAGTTAGACAGTAAAATCACTTTGACTTTTTACTTTTTATATAGATGCTAAATTCTAAATTCTATATATTTTTTGTACTTTTAGATCTGCAATTCATCTTTTCTGGAGCTGGTCATCATGAGTCTGCAGGAAGGGATTTTGCCCGTGGATTTCATATTCGAGAGGACATAATTACAAAATATTATGCTCCTTCCATCGGAAAAGATTCCTTTACCATCATCGTCTCTCTCGGTCGTCCACTAGCTCGAGGATTCATTAGACTTGCAAATTCCAATCCATACACAGACCCAATCATAGATCCGAAATATTTGGAAAAGGAAGAAGACATTTCTCGATTGGTGGAGGGTGTGAAAAAGGCAGTGTACTTGTCTGAGGAAACCACTGTTTTTAAGAAAATGGGTAGCAGACTGACTGAGAATCCTTTCCCTGGATGCGAAAATGTTCCTTATAGAAGTGATGCCTATTGGGAGTGTTACATCAGATCTCTGTCCATCACTCTCCATCATATTACATCTACAGCAACTATGGGACAACCTGGACAACCGGGAGCAGTTGTTGATACGCAGCTACGAGTTATTGGAACCAAAGGACTTCGGGTTAAGATTTATTTTTATTTTTTCTGCTTTCATCATTTATTTATTTTTTATTTTTTATTACACTTTTTTATTATTTCTGTATTATTTGTTTTGCCCTATTGATTTAGGTAATTGATGCAAGTATCATGCCCCAGGTGATTGTGTCCAATTCACAAGCTTCATGTATAATGATAGGAGAGAAAGGAAGTGACATGATTTTTAGAGCTTGGACTAGTCAAAATTCCAATCCCATTCCAAATCCAACTCCAAGCTCCACTTTTAATGATAACAATATCAACAGCAATAGCATAAACAATATTCAAAGCGATATCAAAACAAATAACGTTCTTCCTCAGGGTTTCAAATTAGATGAGTATCCAACACAAAATAATCCAACTGCAGCTCCATCTTCATTTCCAGTGACTTCTGAACAACAGCCAAACCAGTTGAATTCTCAAGGATATTCACAAAATGTCCAAGCTCCCGTATTTCAACAAGATCCGATCCCAAATAATTCTCCTCAAGCTTCTGCTGCTCAAGCTGGAGTTTCTAGTTCTAACATAAATGTAAACTCTGGAATTGCCAGTCCACAATTATCCTTACCCCCACCAACACCTCAACAACAACAGCAAGTTCCCGTTTCATTCTACGGAGTTCCGCCATTTTCTACTCAAAATAATGCACTGAATAATATTCCAGCTCAACCTCAATTTCAACCTCAATTTCAACCTCAACCTCAATCTGTACAAACTAAAAATGGATACAATCTCCCAAATGAGCAAGTTGGTAATCTTGTGCGATTTCCTCAAGGTTCTGGTTCAGATTTCTTGACCAGTGTTCGTACTGAATTAAAATTTGATCCAAGAAACCTACCATTTTCACCAGTTCCAGTTCCAGTTTCAGCCCCAATTCCAGTTCCAGCTGTAAATCAATATCAAGCCCCTCCAGTTTTTCAACAAGATCCATTTCCCGCGTCTGTAATTGCAAATCAAATTAAACAACAACAACAGCAAATCATCGCCCCTGCTGTTGACAATGCTCCAGTTTTAAATTCCGTAAAATCCAATCCTAGAAATCCAGTCAATTCTGTAAGTTCTGTAAATTCTGTAGATTCTCCCAAAGTTGGAACTTTGCATAATGGCAATATAAAAAGTGAGACAACGCCATATTCTCCACCTTTGACTAGACTTCAAGATGTTCTAAATATTCAAAATGGTGGTCAATCCAATGTCATCACAATTCCACTCATCCCAAATCAAAATGCAAAATTAAAGCAAGTGGAAAATCAAGAGCGAGATCAAAACCAAAACCAAAACCAAAAACAGGGTACGGCAACTCGACCGCGTCCAAGAACGAGACAGAGAGTCCAAAATCCTCAAAATTCTCCATTGGACATTGATGTCCGAGTAAATTCAGGCGGGAGACGTAAACCCAGTTCCAAGAAAATTCAGCCACCGGCACCGGGTCAAATTCAAAGTCAAGGATATCGCTATGAACGTCCACGAGAAGGACAGCGACAACTAGTTTAATTATTTTTATTTTTACATATTATCATTATCAGTTTACTCAAATCTCAAATCGTAGTGACTGAAGCTCCATCTTTTGTTTTTATTCTAAGTCATAGCTCATTTATTCAAGAGAATATCTGTGTACATTATACATTATAAATCGCCATTGAAATACATACGCCATTTGCCATACGTTGAATTATTATGCATTGTTACTAAAACTTTGTAGTTTGTACAAAGTATCTCATCAGTTATCGATATTCTATATTCTATATTCATTCATAACTTTCATGATACAAGATACGAGTATAAAGTCTAAAGTATAAAAAATGTTCTCTAATATACAAGAAACAATAAACAAGTTTTTTTTACAAAGTTATTCATTATGCATTATTATTTACTTGTGAATTGTGAATAAGTCCATGTGTTTTTTCTCCTCTAATTAAAATCTATAATAAGTCATAACAAGACAGCCAAAACTGGTCTCTAGTCTCTAGTCTGTAATCTGAACTAATAAAGATGGTGAATGGAGGGGAATGGTAAGTCATAACTAGGGAAATTACTTAGGAATATCAGTTATCAGTTATCAGTAATCAGAGTAAAGTGGTAGCTTTTTTTTTTTACTTTTTACATGCATTTTCTCACGTGATATGGAATGGAACGAGGAACAGATTTTGCCAACGGCTCATTTTTCTACACATTACTCTATATTCTCTTTTCTTAGAGATTTGTTCTTTATTCTTTGTATTTTGTAGGTAACGAAAAATGAAATATGCATATAAAATACACAGGATCATCTGATATGACAATTTACAATAAAATCTGCACACTATACACTTTACACACTTTTTTGTACAAACAACTGCATTTTACACTTTACTTACCTGTGTGTTGAGAGTTGAGAGTTGAGTGTGTGAAATTTGAAATGTGAAACATACTTTTGATTCACCAGTGGTACAAACTACACACTACACACTGCATTCAATATCCAATTGCTCACGAATCCCACATTCTGGATTCTAGATTCTACATTCTACATTCTTTATCCAGTTCACAATTCCACATCCAACTACTTCTTTACGTGCTTAATGATAGTTTAAAACATGCATGTGTCTATAGTGTCTAGTTGCATTTCTGTGTATTACTCTGTACTCTGTATCATGAATGGTAAATGGTAAATGGTGTACAGTAAATAAAGAGGAGACCACAGTATAAAATACCAAATGCATCGTATTCCACGAGTATTCAAAATTCGGAATTGAGAATGTGAACTCTTTGACTAAATGAACGCCTACTACATAATGCATAGGATCTAGATTATAGTTTACCTAGTATTTATACACAACAGATGTATCTACATAAGTGATGCATATTTACTAGTCAATAGATCCGTGATGCTCATTATTCATTACACATGGAGTATGGAGTTCAGAGTCCAGAGTCCAGAGGGTGAGCAGTGAACAGTAAGTATTCCCATTCATATATTATGCCCAATGCTCAATTTTCAAATGATGATACCACTAGGAGGACGAGTATTATTATTATCATGATGCGTTACACGTTATATGATTTTTTTCCCTTTCGACTTTCGACCCTTTTTTCCCATTTTACTACTATTACTTATTACCTTATTATGTTGGATGTTGTATGTAGATTGTAAATTGTAAATGCAGAGCGTCTGACGATGAGTCCGAGTCGGACTAAGAGTTACAGTCTTGGACTTGTGTAATACACACTACAGACTAGAGACTAGAGCCAAAAGTACCTATGATTATGATTATCCGTGAGTAGTGGATACACAAAAAAAATACATGCATAGTGTTACTTGTAGATTGTAGTTTGTAGGTAGACAATGTATGCAGTATTGCAGCATGCATACATTTTATATAGGTGTATTAAGTTTGGAGTTTGGTTTTCAGTCTGCTACCTTTATTTAGGGATTTAGATATTCTCTTTTCATTTTCCATCCTTTTTCCTCTTTCTCTCTCATTCTCATTCTCGTTCTCATTTTCAGTTTCAGTTTCAGTTCTCATGACCACTTTTAGTTTCGTTAGTCAAATGTATGCATGACATGCATCCATGATGCACCATATACTTGTGAATACAATACAAAATACGAGATATATCTAAATAGTTGTAAAAGAACATTCCTTGTTCAATATGTACGATGTATAATAGGAGATACAAATGCACACTCCTCACCACGATTATGCATTACGTTCTTAAATGACTGGAATACATATATTGCACAGTGTACAGTGTATACAGTACACAGTCAATGTGGTAAGCCTACAGCCTACATACATATAAAACGACATGGGTAGGATTTTCGTAGGTAGGTAAACACTACAAACTACAAACTAAACATGCTGAGCTCTAAATTCTAAACTCTAAATTCCGAATTTACAATGGATTGGAATCTCCAGGAAAACAGAAAACAGAAAGAGTGAGTGAGTGCTGGCTGGACGAGGACACAACGACGCAACTTCTGAGCTGGAACAAAATACAAACTACAAGAACACAAACTACAATGGACAATGTACAATGTACAGGTAAATGTTTTTGTTGTGGTGGTTTTTCCTCAGTTGTGTGGTGTGTGGTGCGTAGTGTAGTGTGTAGTGTGTTGTGTTCAATTCGGTGGAAAAAATGGAAAAAGGAAGACGACTCTTGTTTTTATTTTTTATTGTTTTTAACACTGTAAACATTTTGTAACATTGTTTCAAGAATCAAGACTCAAGAATACCAGTAATAAAAAAACCATAAAACTGTGCACTGACAATTGACAATGGTGTAGTGTCTTATTTTAGTCAAAAGAGCTTGAATAATAATATACATTTTAAACATTGACAAGTGACAGGCTGACACTTTACACTTTACTATGAGTTGAAGATTTGCTCAACACTAAGGATTAAATAGCCTTTGATTTTGATTTGAATACTTCAAGCTGTGTATTGTGTACGGTGTACTTTGCAGTTTGCAGATCAGTGTGTTTTGTGTACAAGCACTTAAAGTCAGTCATATTCTGCATTCTAAATTCTATACCTACAAATTGGTAAGTGTTAATTAGAAGAAGCTTTCTCTAACTGTGTGTAATATGTAGGTGTGTGTCTGTAGTTTGTAGTCTGTATCCAGGATCATTAGTATAATTTAAAATACGGCTGTTATGATTTTTTCACTCCTGTGACCATTTGATATTTTTTATTATGTATTGCATTTGAATTTTGAATAGAGACGTACATATTTTTTTTAAGTACATAGAAAATACAAAACACAAGACATAAAATTAGCTCCTATATAATTTTGACAACAATGCAGTGTGTGCTCTGTGCTCTATACTCTATACTCTGTATTCTGTCTGTATAAAATTATACAGCTCTGTACACACACACTTGTAATCTATTTCTATATTCTACCTCTACTTTCATTTTCACAATGTATTTATCCAAATTTAAAATCACGTCTTATTCTTGTTCTTAGTCGGTCTCGGTCTCCTGTCTTCTCTTCCTCTTTTCTTTTCTTTTCTTTTCTATCAGCATCCTCGTCTTCATCCTCTTCGTCATCATGACATGGTACAAAAACAGCAATAGCAATAGCAATAGCAAGATTCCATGTAGATTTATTCAGTGTGTAAAATGTAAAATGTAAAAAGTACCTACAACAACTTTTGCCTCCAGGATACAAAATACAAAATATCTACAACCAGCAACGAGCAACCAACAGCCAACAACCAACAACCAGCTACTTTTCTCTTTACCTCTTCTTCCACACTCCTCTCATCTGAACCAATATTAACAAGATACTGTCTTCTTTATATTAGACGTATAAAGCACAAAGCAGAGAGCAGAGAGCAGAAAAAACACAATGTACATCTGATTTTATTATATTGTATAATACACACCTATCGCCTACCGCCTATAGGCTATAGAATAGATATATAATACACACGGATTTTTTTACTCGTTTCTGTCTACTGTTTACCTTCTTATGATATGACAGAATGGTACAAAAAATACACAAGTATTAATACAAATTCGTTCTGGCTCCTTGTACTTAGTTACTCTCGATCCTCGATCCCGCTCCTCATCAACCCTCCAACTCTAAACTCAACGCAATTTATTTTCTTACAAGATATGATACAAATTTTAACCCTTTCACTAGTCACCCATTCACAGCACCATCCTCCATTCTCCATTCTCCATCCTCCAGGTACACAACACAACATCACAGATGAATTAGTATATTCTTTGCTAACTATGTTTAATATGTACCACTTCGTCTTCTTCATCTTCTTTTGACATTATTATTATCTCATGTCTCCTCATTTACATAATACAATGTGAATATCTGTAAACCAAATTCTTCACGGCCTTTCCATTTCGATTTGATTTGATTTGATTCGATTTTAGTTCAATTCAATTAGCGTCAAAGGAAAGCTAGGCAACTTATCTTCATACAACTTTGGATTAGATAATAGAGAATCGAGAAAGAGGTTGATGGGGGGAAAAGGCTGTCACATAAGATTGAAAGGTGCAAAAAAATTAAAACACTATTAATTTCTGACTGAAGATCAAGTATCGAGGATCGAGTTCATGGAAAATGAAAATAGATCAATAATTTAGACAATCATAATAAAACTGGATTGTTATGCAATTGACAATTTTTTACTCAACATGAAGGTACATTGGTGTTTTTTTAGCATTTCATTTGCAGAATATTATATTTCATTTATTTTCCAGTTTCCAGATTCCAGTGCAACACAATACACACGATACACGATATGAAATATTCTCGATTTACTGATTAGTAGTTCGTAATTTCTAGTGTTTGTTTTTTGTAGTGTGAAATTTTAATCGAAAATGGAATGGAACGAAAGGAAAAAGATGAATTTAATATTTCTGGTTCGATGGAGTATATTATTTTTGTTTAAAAAATGATCATCATCTTGGTAATTATTATTTATACATGAATCCACAATTTACAACATCCAATCTATCTAAAATCTACAGTCCAAACTTGGAACTTGGGTTTCCATTTATTTTCTCTGGTTCTGGGTTCTGGATTCTGGATGTTTCTACTATTTGCTAACGAGGAAGTTTGTAGTTTTTACAGAGCAGACTACAGAGTGCAGAGAACTGAGCCCTGTCTGTGTAAAAGTATAGTAATAATAAATAATAATACATGTTTAAATTATGACAACAATCATAGTAATAATAATAATAATAAACATAATAGTGATTATTATTACAACCACATGTAAAACCACAAACTGTGTGTTGTGTGTATTCAGTAAGTATTAAGTATACGTCAAGTCAACTCAACTCAATTCACATTTCACATCAAAACACATACGATTAATATTTATTCAGCTTACTCCAAACTCCAAACTCCATAGTTGAGTTGAATACTGTTTAATAATATCACTCGTACTTATCTCGTCTCATCTCATCATTCCATTCTCCATTATATTATATACACATTAACATTATATTTTACTAGATACAACTTGTTTTTTTAATACATATTCTTCATTTGCATGTGTAAAGTATAAAGTATGGGTGAGAGTTCAGCTTGTGTACTGTGTATGATTATATTATATATTGTGATTATATATCAATCTCTAGTTATAAGTTACAAGTTGTATTATAATTTATAATATACAAACTTATATGATAATACATGTTAAAGTGCGTATGATGTAAAAGGCCAAAAGTTTGACACCCTCAGCATAAAAATGCCATTTAGAAAAACTGTGTAACCATTTACAACTTACTAGCACTAAATTTCCATGTTAAAAATGCAAATGAGTTGATGGGTTCATAGACAAGCACACAAACAGGAGACAGGAGACTCTTTTTCTCTCAGTCCAACACTATCACATCACATCACTTTATATTATGCACACTGCACATTGAAAATTTAACAGTGAAGAGTTTGTGCTTTGTACTTTGTGCGTACAAAATACAAAAGGTGCAATACAAAATACAATGTAAATTGTATTATTTTATTTGACTGTATTATAACTTTTACAACAGGTTTTCCAACAGAGTGTAAATGACAAAGGTAAATGTATGTATGAGAAATACAGTAAGAGTGAGAGGCGCATCTCAGAAACAGAAATCACATCAAAAGAGTAAAGATTAGTCAGTAGTCAGAAAAGACAAAAAAGTACATTGAGGATTGAGGACAACAAGACAACAAGAATGACGACAAAAACAGAAATGTTACAAGTTAGAATAGGTAAATGAATTAAAAGAATAATAAGCAAAATACAACATGTTTTAATAATTTAATATTATCATCAGTATCATCATCATCATCAGCGTGTTCGTCTTCGGCGAGGTGTAAGTAAAAGGAAAAGGGTGTCCAGCTGGAAGTATATGCATAATATATTATTATAACACATGATATCATTTATCATACATTATATAAGCGGAGGAGAAACTTGATACATAGTACATAGTATAAAATATAAAATATACAGTTGATGGTTAATGGTGGCAGTGACAGACAGGTCATTTTTTTCATCTTATCTCGCTCCTTTTTCCCCCTCTGTTCTCTGTTGTCTGTTCTCCGGTCTCTGTTTGAAACAGGATGAAAAAGAGGAGCAAGCAGCAGCTAAAAGTAATTATTATTATGATTCCTATCAAAGTGTGTGCATATACACACTTTATATTACAATAGCTGGAAAATATAATTTATAATTTATAATAGAAAATATATAATAAATAGCAAACAAATAACAAAAGAGTCTTGAGTCTTGACTATTGAGTATCACATGTGATGAACGCTGATGAAGAAGAACGTTGAAATAAGAAATAACTAGTAACGAGATGAAAATATATAACTCTTTCTCATTGTCGTGCTTTGTGCATTGTAAATTGTTAAACATGTACAAGTTTATGTAAGTTGTAAGTTGTAAGTGGATGTGTAAATGATAAATAAATGGAATCAAAAGGAAAGAGAAGAGAAGAGAAGAAAAAGTCAATTAATATTCATCCTGAACACAAGTCACAATATTATACAAAAAAAAGTACAAAGTTTAATAGTCATATGAAGAAAAATTGTGAGGTTTAAGCAAAGTGTAAAAGTGTATCTTTATTCTACATTCTACATCCTACGTGGAAAATAAAACATTCTACCTGTAAATTTGAATAAAATGTAAATGTGTGTAGATTATAACAGACTTTTGATACTGACTACTGACAAGAAAGGGAAAAGGAAAAAACTCTCTACCTCTCGACTCTCGACTCTGGACTCTGGGGAACAAGAGAAAAGTAATTGCAATCATTACAATAAAACTGCAATAAGAATGATAATTTTTATTACTATATTCACTACTGATTGCTGATTACTCAAAACTCAAAACTAAAAACACTGATGCAATACATAAAAATATACTGTAAAATGTAAATACTCTTCGACTACTACTGTACATATACTATAGTGACCAAACTATTGTAAGAAAATAGAAAATAAACATGAGCTGTGTGACTGAATCATCAACAGGCGCATCTAATTTTATCCTTTATCAAATACCAAAAATCCAAATAAGTGAGTACAAAAATACACAAGAATTTCCTTTCATCTCCTCTTTTACATAATATTTATTTTTATATTTATTTATTTCCTTCTTTTTTTGGCTCTCATCAAGTCAAACCAAAAGTCAAGTAAAGAGTCAAGCCAGAAATTTGTATTTTTGCCAACAAAGTGAAACTAGATAATATTATGATGAATCGACTAGATTAGAGATTCTAGAGAGAAAATGTTATAGGATTTGAATACGGAATTGCTTTTTCCCGTTCTCTCTCTTTTCGCCGTTTGTCGTTTGCCGGTTTCTGTCTTCTGTCTTCTATTGAATCTCAAACCTGGACCCTCAATAGATAAAGAAAGAAATGTGTTTGAATTGTCCCGGAATCGGAATTAAAATGAATTGTCATTGTCATTGTCCTTGACACTTTGTTCATCTTATTTCCTGGAGGAATTCCTTTATTTCTGTTTTTGTATACTTTATACACAATGCACAATGCACAGGACATCTTTACTCTTTATGCAAGTTCCAACTACCCTTTCCTCTCAACTCTCAACTCTCAATTCTCAATGTGATGCACATACCACATTTGGGTAAATGGTTGTGGAATTGAATAACACTTGGCTGTCTTGTGTCTTGCCCTCATTCTTCATAAGAATACCTACAGAATGCAGTGTGCAGTGTGCATGGTACACATTGACGGTTTGGAATGTCTTAGATTGTTAGGAAGATTTAGGAGGAGAACGGAGAGCGAGATGCCGGCATCTCCATCTCAGGACCCAGTCTTTGAGTCTTCGGCATTCCTCCTTTCATAGTCGTCGTATTATAGGGGCAATTGGAAAATGGAATGGATTGGGATGGAATAACGAGAGTCAAGAGTCAAGAGTCAAGAGTGGATATTTAAGGGGAGAGAGAGAGTGAGAGTGAGAAGGAACAAGAACAACTGCAGACTCCAGCAGAAGCACTCTCATTTCAAACCTCCTCACCATCACAAAATTCACTCACCCAACTAACAACTGGATCCAACATCTAACTGGAGCAGTCTAGTCGAGTCAACTCAAGCCAAGTCTTATGCATAATTATTATGTACACTGTACTCTGTACTCTGTACACACTTACATTGTGTGTTTTGTGCATTGTGCATCTTGTGTATTGTGTATTGTCAATTGTGTAGCGGTGGAAAAAATAGCCTAGTTGTGGTTTGTAAAGTGAGCGAGGAAACTTGTGACTTGTGATACTTGCGATACTTGCAATACGGGAGCAATTGAGACTTGAGACTTGAGACTGTTGTTGATGGTACCGAATTCCGACTGCCAAATGCCAAACGCCGAAAAAAGAAACAGAAAAAGAAATAAAGAAACAAAGACACACTTACGGCACGAGACCATCCATTTGACAAAGGCAACGAGACACAAACAAGACAAAAATCAGAAAAAATGTGTGCGTATCTAGATTCTAGATTCTACATTCTAGATTCTACATTTTCTAGCTTTTTTTACATTTTTCTTTGCAGAATTACAACTGTAATTCCACAACTTTGGGCATAAAACTGTACGAGAGAAAAAAACATGGAAAAATGTAGAAAGTAAACTACAGAAAGGAAGATATTTCACATGTTAGATTCTAGATTCTGTATTCTATATTCTAGACTCTAGAATCTCAAATTCTCGAATCCGGTAGGAAGACAAATTTTGTTGGAAGTCGGTTGTCGGTAGTCGGTAAAATGCATAGAGTAAATACATGGAAAAACGTATAAAAAACGAGGAAAAAGAGTACGGAATATCCGTATTTGTGTTGCACTTTGACCCGGGGAAAAAGTAGGAAGAGAAAAGGAGGGAAAAAACCCGAAGGAAGTTTGTGACTTGATATTACACATGTATATTCTATATTATGTAGATCAAGATGCAGAATGTAGAAAGTAAAACCCGAAATGTTGGGTAAATGCTTCTCAATTCCGGCAGAAAAAGGAAGGAACGGGAAATGTTAGTCCATGTAATGCTGTAGATTCGTGTTGTACATGTAGAATGTAGAATATAAATTGTACATAATATATGCATATGCATAAAAAGTAAAAAGGAGGGAAGTTTACACAGACATGGAAAAGGAAAGCGGAGACAGTCGAGAAATAATAATTCAAAGGGAATTGCCCCAGCTCAACTTATATATAAATACATGTACATTTTATATATGTGCATCAACTATCAACTATCTTTTGCATCTTCCATCTTCTACTTATTTACCCATCCGTTTTATTTCATATCGCTATATCTACTGCATGATATGCCGTATGCATCAAGTTTCTTTTCCTGTACAGTGTATAAAATCCAGTTGTATTTTGTATTTGTGGATTTTGCTTTGTATTTGGTGTTTGGTGTTTTGTGTGTATTGGTCACAGACGGCTTCACTCGGCTTTGACTTGAGAGTTGAGACTTGAGTCATGAGTAACTGAGTCTTTACAAAACAAAGTCACTGCCTATTTTTCTGTCTATTTTGTATTTTATATTTTGTACTTGGACGATTGGTGCAGTATATTTTGGTGTGTTTTCTCTATTATGCTGGTTGCTGGTTTTGCTTGTTGTTTGTTGCTTGTTTGTGGGCACTCTGGAAGAAAATGCAACTCAATTCTACATGCAAGATTCAACGCAAGTCGTTCAAGTTCAAAAGCTGTTGCTCCTCTCGCTCTCGCTCTCTCTCTCTCTTCACAGATTCACTTGTATTTTCTGTGAGTCTCGAGTTGAGTCAAGTCGAGTTTTGAGTTTAGTCGAGATTCTGACTGTTGCTGAAGCGGTTGCGGCTGTGAAGTGACTGTGTGAGTGAGTGAGTGAACGAGAGAGCGAGTTACGTTTCTCTCTTTCCTTCTTGTTTGGAGTTTAGTTGACTCGACGTGGTTAGTTGTTTGTTTGTTGTTTTTCATTACCATTACCATTTCCATTGTTGTCATTTTCATTTTCATTTTTGCATTTGAACTGTTGGCTGTTGGAGTTGCGGGTGTTGGTGTCTTGTGACTTGTGTTTTGTATTTCGTATTTTGTGTGTTGGTGGTGGTGCTTCAAACTTGTGAGTACAGAGTTCAAAGTGCACATTTAAAAGAAGAGAGAAAAGGATGAGCCAACAGTCTGTAATCTACAGTTTACAGTCTAGACTTTAGAGATTAGACATTAGACTTAAAAAGTTGCAAGAAACATCTCCATACAATATTTTTGTGTATCTGATTATTCAGTGTTTAGTTGTGAATTGTGAAGATATTTAAGTCCAAAGTTGAGTGTGTATTGTGTATTGTGTATTTAGTGTGTGGGTATCATATTAGCATCTGAATTAACATAAACATTTGCAGCTTACTGTGAAAACCAAATGAAACGGAATGAAAAGTCAATCTTCAACTTAAGCTCGAGTCTTCTCATTGAAAGTGAGTTTCTGCATCAACGTGTAAATAGTAAATAGTAAACAGTAAACAGTACGCAGAGTAAAGACTGAAGACTTTGTCTTGAGTCTTGCATCTTGTGCATTTCTTTTTATTTTGTCTATATGTAAATAAATGTATGCGTGTAAGCCATGTTTTAGTAAGATAGCAGACAACTAACTAGAAACTAGAAACTACAAGGCATTTGAATTTGATTCAATGTTCAATGCAACATCATGTAACATGTAAAATGCAAAGGGAAAAAGGGAAAAAGTTGCTGCGGGCATAATCAGACTTTACACATAAACTGTAGGCTGAAACCCCAAGCTTGAAAAATTCACGACTCAAAGAACTCAAAGAACTCAAAGACTCAAAGAAACTCTCCATACCAAATTCATCATGAATCATGAGCATTACATTGTACATGTTAGATTTTACATGATATAATATATGATATCCCAGTATTATTATGGATCCAAATTCAAAAGACAGAAACAGAGAACAAGTTTGAACAACGGAACAAGTTGACTATTGCACTTGGCAGTATTTTATTTTTATTATCATTGTTAATGTACACAAAACAACTATTGACTATATAAAATATTATACAATGTTCAATGTACATATAATACAGGCGATTGTTGTTAGTTGTGCTGAATGTCGTATGATACAGTATACAGTCAAAAGACTCATTGTACATTTTACTTTGTACTCCATGTTTTTTACATATGTTTGTGAGCTGTATCACAGTTTTTGTTTGTTGTTGTTCCAAATAATTGCTAAATTGCAGAATTATTGTCAAATTGTTAGTGTCTAGTAAGTCGAGAGTCGAGAGTCGAGTGTCGAGTAAAGTGGAAAATAGGGGTTTTTGTAGCGTGTAAAGTGCGTACGCAGTCCAGTCGAGACTCTAGACTCTAAACTCTACAGAGTACAGAGTTTATGTATTATGAGCATTGAGCGTGTACTTTGTACTGGAGATCTGACTGATGTTGTGATTACATGCAACTATGCACTTAAAAATCCATTGCATCCTAAATTACTGCACTTTGCAATCCCAATGCAGTGTGATGTGAAATGTGAAATATCCAGAATCTAGAATTCAAAATCCAGAATCTAGAATCGAGACTACATAAAAAATAATAATATATAATTTGAAGCGTGTAATTGTCAGTTGTAAGTAAATTGTAAATTGTTTCAAATTTCTAAAGTGTATGACATTGAACATTTTGAATTTTGAACATTGGACATTGAGATATAAAAGTTTGATTTGATTTGATTTTAATTCACTCTATTGTATTTTGGATATCTAACTCCATCTCGAGTTGTAGCTCTAGCTCTACCGACGTGTAGCGCTGGCTCTGGTTCTAGGTTCTAGTCTCTAGTGAAAAAGTGATGATGTACCTTTTTCCCTTTTCCTCTTTGTCAAGAGACCGGAAGATCCGGAAGGGAATTGAAAAAAAGGATGTGACCAAGGACTTGATTCCGGTAAACTACGATAGAATCATAGAATCAAAAGTGTACACTCTACACGTGCACTAGGAAAAAGGAAAAATGTAGTGAATTCAAATTCAAATTTCCACTTGTACGGTCTCAGTCAACGTCATCGTCCTCCTCATCATCATCTGTATGCTGTATTCTATCAAGCAGAAAGCAGAAGCACAGAGTTTGAAACAAAAACACAACAATTGACAATAGCCAAAACAGTGTGTAATATTACGGCTATATATGTATTCTCTCGCATATCGCATGCTATATTATATACGCTCAATATAATAATATATCATGTGTATTTAGTATTTACCAGCGGTTAGAACTTTTTACGTTGTTAATGATACATGATAAACGGTAAAGCACACACAGCACAACGGTCATCGGATATTGGCCACTGAAATTGTGCGTGTTTTGTTTTGTTTTATTTTAGCATCCAATTTAGAACTTGGGTATTAGATATTAGATGCAGGTTTGTGTGTCTTCTTTGCTGCACCTCTGCCTCACTGGTTCACTGAGTGACGCGATAGAATTTGAGTCGCTCTCTACTCACTACCTTTTTGCTTTACTCTCGAGTCTCTAGTCTCAATTGGTGATCGTCAGTGTGTAAAGTTGTCAGTCTGTTGTCATAATCAGAGGGATGACAAGCACAAGATTTCCTTTCAAGCAGTGCGAGTTTTGAGTCCTTTTCATTTTCTTTGTCGTTTTTCGTCCTCTGCCTTTGCTGTGCTTCATCTTTATCTCTGTGTTCGTATTCGTAATTCATTTTCGTGTATTTCTTCATCGCCTTGTTCCACTTTTTTCCATTTTGTTCATTGCTATCAACCATCAACTTGGTCTTTAAATTTGATTTTTACTCCGCCTCAATCATGTAAAAATTAAAGTGTAATGTAAAATTTAAAAGATAGTAGACAAGCAGAAACAGAAGCACAACAAAAATCCTCTGTCCTGTGGGAATTTTTGTGAATTTCTAGAGACATTTTCCGTTTCCTGTTCATCTCTTTCTACTTTGTAACTTTATAACGTTGTGTACATGTGTACAAAGTTGTGTAGCTGTAAGTTTGTCTTTTTATTCTCTTGATAACTGTTTCGAATTTTGAATTTGGGTGCATATAATACACAAAATATATTATTTTTGAGTCTCAAGTCTCAAGTCTCAGGTCGTGAGCGTATGCATAGATACATTTTGTATACGTTTTACCGTCTCAATTACACTTGAGACTCGAGACTCGAGACTCGAGACATTTTGAGAATAAAATATCTACAATCTACACGTGGGAATTATAATTGGTTTTTTCTACTTTATTCCTTCTTTGTTATTTTTCTGACTGTGACTTTATTTTGTGTATTAAATTAAAACAGTTTTTTTGTGGTTTGAACTTTGAAAAAATAATAATAATTTATAATTATAAATTGATGTAGTTTTGATTTCTGATAGTCTAAAATAGCATTTAAAAACAAAACTCTCTGTTTTCTACGCACAATCTGGATCTAGATTATTGATTCTTGACTCTGGAATAAATAAAAGTGTCGCGTATAAAACACAAAGTGTATAAATTGTAGATGAGTCCGTGGTCCGTGGGAATTTATTTCTAAATGAGTTTTGTGTATGAATTTCCATTGGAAAAATAAAAGGGTGCCATGTGAGACGATATAAGACATAAGATATATACAAGATAGAAGATATACAGTATTTGTCTAATCTACAGTATACAGTATACAGTGCATCGCAATCATCTTAAATTTGTTGAAAGGATGAGCACAGTATAAAAACTAAACATGTTTGAGATTTGAGATATTATAAAATATAGATATAAAAGAGACATAAAATGTATGCAGGAATTTATATGAGAAAAAAAATCTGATTATTTATTACCTTATCATTCATTGTTGTTCTTGTTCTTGTTCTTCTCCCTTTCACAGACCAGACGGACAGAGTTGAGAGTTGCAGGAGCTTTACATTTTTATTTTGATAAGCTGGAAGTTGAAAGCTATAAAATACCAAATACCAAAGCGGAGCTGAAGAAATGATCCGGTGAAGAAAAACACTCGTTGGCCTCTCACTTCTCACTAATCATTTACATACTTTTTGTACTGGAGAAATAGAAAATACAGAATACAGATACCCCGAATCCCATCACACATCACCCTTTGCCCATCGCCTTGAATCCAATTGGATTGGAACGGACTCGTCCCTTCTATCACATTGTATTATCTGCTTTCCACTTCAATTGGTGCTCAATGCTCAATGCTCATCCTATACAAAATACAAAATGCACAACATACAATATATCCATGTAACTGTGTAGTAATAAAAGTCAAGTCAAAGGAGTACTAATAATATCACTTTCAACATCAACATTGCTATCAGCATTGAAAACTGAGCATGAAACTGACGCTGGAAATCTAGTGAGAAAAGTCTTAGAAAAACACAAAAGAGTTGAGTGATTGTGTTGCTCTGTTCGTATCTCTGTAGATATTTTGTGAAGTGAAGTGAAATGATGTGAAGTGAACTGTGTTGTTTTGTATTTTGTAGTTTACATCTGTATACTGTGTGCTCCAAGTTCTGAGTATGTGCATAAATAAAATGTGGAATGTACATAAAATATTATAGTGCTATAGTGTTGTATGTTGTATACAATCTAAGATTTACGAGGAACGAGAACAAGTGATGAAAAAAGTGTTCATATTATTTTTATTAAGAAAGACGTATTGAGCATTGAGTATTGAGAGCTGAGAGTTGAGAGTTGAGCGTTGAGCAGTGAAATTTAAATTTACATACCTCGGAACTCTATGTTGAGTGTAGACTCCAACGCACAAACAAACACATGCTCATCATCCATATCGACATGAAGAGAATCAAGATGAAGAAATTTGAAGTCTAAATTGAAAGCGAAAGCATTAACAGAGTTTCAAGTCTCAAGTCTCTTTCTTTCTTTCATCTCAGCCTAAGATTCAAGACTCAAGACTCGATACTGGAGACTGGAGATTGAAAAATAAAAGTGTACAAAGAAACAGAGAGAAAGAGAAGACTTCTTGTTGATTTGACTTGACTTGACTTGTAAGAACAAGAAGAAGAAAAAAGAGAGCCGTAGTAAAAATGGGAAGGGCTGGAAAGAAAGAAAAGAAGAAGAAAGCAGGAGGACTGACGGACGTGAACAGTGTTAATAATGATAACCATAACCGTGCTGCTGATCCTTCCAATTCCAATGTGAATTTGAGTCCGAATCCAAATAGTCCTAGTAATAACTCCAATACCAACACCCATTCTAATACCAATGCAAATGCAAATGCAAATATCCCAATAGCAAGGAATAGGAATATGAATGGACTCTCGGCGGAAGAAGATGAATATGATGGTTTGGAGGACAGACCTGGAACATTATACTCGCCGTCTTCTCCATCACACGGAAACGAATATGGAGATGAAGACGAAAGTGAACGTGAACATTACACTCATCATCATCATCAGCATCACAGTCCGAATAGGAGGAAAAAATCCTGTAGTCCACGAAATTGCCTCAACAAAAATCTCCTGACGTTGAAGGCACTCCTTTTTATCTTCTACGGGGGTAAATTTACAGTTTTTTATATACATCTCTCTCATTTCTCATTTCATCTTTGAAATACGTATATCAGTAGATGATTTCTGATTTCAATCTAGCTTTTATCTATGATCTTTTATCTATATCCTGTATGCATTGTGTACCTTGGTCAAACCAAGTATTGCTCTTTAAATCAATGATTTATCTCCAATCTCCAAAGATCAAAGGTACACGCAGATCTCATCATCGTGATTATTATTATTATTTAATTGCAATTTCTTTTGCCATTTTATATTTCAAATCTATATGATTGATCATTGATCAGCATCAAGCATCACACTGCAAGAATTATTTATTTTTTTACTCTATGATTTTAGATTTTACGTAGTGGTTGATGTATGAAAAAGATAACAAAATAATGTGCGTGCTAAGTAATAATAATAATAATATTATGTGCATAATTCATAATTAAACCATAGGTGGATAATCATTTAATTTAATTTAACTTGATTCAATTAGTTTTTATCTATTATATAAATAAAAAATAAAAAGTAGATTTTTACGTACCTGTAGGTTTTTTGCTTCAGGTTGTGAATGCGATTTGTACTGGTACTAAATCTCCTTTATTCTGTATTAATAGTAAATAGTATAATAATTTGTAATTTATTCACTTACTCAAGTCAGTACTACTTTTTTATTTTTTTTCACCATGATTAGGTAGGTTTGAGCTTTGAATTTTTAGATTTGAATTTATCCAGTGATTTAAATGCGTGAACTCTCTTTTATTCTTCATTCTTTGTGTATTTGTTCCTAATGCAGCATGACTGATGACTGTGGACGGTGGACTGATGAATGAATGCCATCAGAATATAATGAAGAGAATGAATAAAGTAGAAAGAGGACAAAGTCCAGCGTATTTTGTATTTTGCCTAACTAGAAATTCTTCACGCTCTTAAATAATTTTTTTTCTATTCATTCATCTTCTTTTTACTTTGAGCTTTGCGCTTTGAGTTGGAGTTTCAGGTTTTGAGTTTTGAGCTGCAACTTGCAAGTCAACTCACAAGTTACACTGTAAAAAATGCATTTAATTCCTCAAGTCTCAAGATTTCACAGTCCACAGTCCACTACGAATAACGAATAGAATGGACAATGAATGTTGAACGTAATACAGCAAATGAATGATGGAGACTAGAGAATAGAGACCGCCCGGTGTTTTCAATAGGAAAATTACCATTATTGAGAAAACTAAAGAGATGAAAAGTGTAGAAAAGAAAATGAAACTGGACTTTGATGATGAAAATTGAAAAGGGTACAACAAACAGTGAAAAGCTCGTTGAAATTACATACACATTAAATTCACAATATAGAAGATGGAATGTACAGTAACGTGAATAGAAAAAGGCTTTATTATTTCCTAGTGCTAAGTACTCCCATGTTTTTCACACAGTTATTTAGATTTTATGTAGACGACACACGAGAACTGAGAACTGAGTGATGAGAGAGTTTTCTGTTCTCTATGCTAAATTCTGTGTCTGTTTCTGTTTGTAAATAAATATTCACTGTTGTAAGTTGTAGGAGTTTGGAGTTTTGAGTTTAGAGGTTTGAGATGCTAATTAAAATGCAGTGTATTGTATTTGTATTCTGCTTATTTGCACTGTCATCCAAATCTTTTCTTTTCTCGTCCGCACTCAAGTTGAGATCCAAACTCTAAACTCCAAAGTTCATACTTAAACAAGTTAAATGGAAGGAGGAAAGCGATTGTGTATTCTGTCCTTTTATGTACACTGTTGGTTGTTGCCCTTTGTCCATGGAAGATGGAAGAAAGTGCATTTTACTTTTTAGCTATTAGCCGTATTAGCTAATAGCTAATATTATAGCCATATACAACTTACAAATCTAATCTAGTGTTAAGTGTTGTAACACATGCACTGCACATTTGTGCTTAAATTTTAAAGTTTTGATTCTCGATTCTCGATTCTGGATTCTTGAATCTTGATTCCATCCAAAGTTGAATCGACCTGGAATATTGAGCAAGAAGATGCCGAAGCCGATACCAAAACCAATAGCAATGTCGAATGTCGACCCGCTCATTTGATCAAGCCAAGCGTCAATTATGTTTATGTACTTAGTTTTTTTCCTCCTTCTCTTCCTCATCCACAGTTCAGTTCTTCCCTTTGAACTTTGATTTTTCCACGTTCAAACGTACAAATGTACCCTTACCTTATATAGAAAATGGAATATACGCATTACGTACAGAGTACAGAGAGGAGGAGAGAGGGAGCACTACTTTGATTTTTGATTACACAATTTTTCCTCGCCCTTCGTCACCGTCTTCCTCTTGATCTTGGTTTTGGTTTTGGTCTCTTCATCTCCGTGAGTCGGTGAAGCCAATTATTATTTCCTCTGTGTGTTTTTTTCATGTTGATCATCTCTTCATGACATGACACGACATTCACATTACATTACATTAAGAGACCGCCTGATAAAACTGTTACCTTTTAACTTTCAACACACCGTACAAAGTAAAAAGTATAGAAAGCAAACATAGTGCCGAATGCCGAGTGCGGTGTGTGAAGGCACAAGGCAGAGACGGAGATTTTACATCTTTTTTATTTTATTTAGTTGCATCAAGTCACAAGTCTTGAATCTCAATTCAGTTGATTTTTCCATGAAACATGACGTGACATGATGAGCATCATTTTGAGCATGGAATACGGAGCTTGTGCTCAAAGCTAAAAAAAAGCTGTCATCTCCATCTCCATTTCCATACAAAAAGAAAGCCAGTGCCAAAATTGCGTGTTTTCCGATTCAATTTCTACACAGTAAAAAATATAAAATATAATCGACCTCCTTTTTTGTAAAATATCTACATTACTTACAGGTAAATTATAGGGCTTTTATCATCTTTGTACACCTAGATTTTAAAACTTCACAAAACAAAGAACAAAGCAGCCAAAAATCCAAAATCTAAACGTTATAATAATCATTAAATAAAAGCAGAACCTTTTAACTCAATTAAATCAAGAATCAAGACTCAAGAATCAAAATAGACACTAGACACCGATGGAACATGGAACATGCAATAAGTGATTAGTCTAATTGCGCATTAATTGCCGTTGACAATTTACAAACGACATGATCAATATTCAAAGTTCTGAGTTCTGAACTCTGAACTGAGTTTTAAATTTTATCTACTGTCTACTGAAAACATGCAATTTCATGTGTGTAGATACTTTTAAACATTTAATTCTAAACTTACCGTACAATTTGAATATTGAATGTTGAATGTCTCTGTTTTTTATGCACGATAATAAATTCAAATAGAGACGTTTATTTGGAATACAAAAAAATACATTATAAAAATACATGCAAAATACACAGTGCAAAATGACAAAGTTTAGATTTATATCATGTAAATCAAGTGGCACATTTTACATCCTACATCCTACATCGTATATTATATCGTACACGCTACAAACTACAAACTGATAGTGATAATATGAACATGACAGTACAATCGCAATCCTGTACATTTTCCCTGTAAGCTTTGGGCTGTGAATCACAGTGGACAATACCACCATATGCCATAACGTATAACTTATTCATTATACTTTATAAAGTACCAAGAAAATATAAAATGGAAGGATATACGGATACAGAGCTATTAATACAATGGAAAATGGAAAAGGATATGACTTGACAGTACACATAAATATCTAATTAGTAAACTGAAAACGTTCTATATTTATTATGCATGATGCATAATTCAAACTGTAGATTGTAGACTGTGGATTGTGGATGTTCTTTTCCCCTGGACTTAATTCTTAACTCTTCAGAGTCTCGAGTCTAGAGTCTAGAGTCTTGAGCCTTGATTTAGAATTTAGAATTTATAAGCTTGAGAAAAGATGACAGGAACACATAGCATAGGAAGATGTAATGCATAATCATATCTAAAGTATCTCTCTCTCTTTTGTATTTCGCATCCCTCTTTATTCGGTATTCAGTATTCAGTACTCTGTGACATTCTTGGAATGGAATGGAATAGAAAATGAAATGGAGGTGGAATTAAAATCGTCCTCGTTAATAGTTAATACATACAACATATATTTGTGCATAATATTCCTGCCTTTCTATCATTATCATCCATCTGTGTTATATATTATATTATGTATGTGAAAGGGTGAATCGTATATGTAGAATGTATAATATAAGCTGTAGGTTGTAGGTTTTGTAAGCTATTTGCGCTAATCCTTGTGAAGAGTTCTTTAAGAGTATGAAATAAGAAGTAGGGAGGATGTAGACTTAATACTTCATAAATGTGTCCAAAGTATCTACTATCTACTGCTCTACATATAATATATTATATATACACTACATAATGAATACATAATACACTTTGCTCTATTCTGTATCATCTATTATGCAAATAAAAAGTGAAAAGAAAGAGAAAGGAAAAGAGTCCATATAGATAAAAGATAAAATTAGAAGTTACATAGACGAAAGAAGTAAGAGAGAGATGAGAACTCTTCCATTATCCATTATATCTGCCTTTTGTTTCAGTTTTAACTGGGCTGTTGGATGTTGAATGTTGAAATGTGAAATTGGTACATGATTATTATTAATAGGAAATGGTAATGTTAATAGTTAATACGCCTATAATATTTACATATTAGATATATTAGACATGACTCTCGGATCTCGGACTGACTTGATTTGGCTTAGCTTGGCTTGGCTTGTGTATCGGCATCTTTCCATATTTCCATCTTCCGTCATGTCATAAACCTTCTCTTATTAGCTGTCGACATTCGACATTCGACTTACATGTTGCACATACTATTGTCTGGTTTCTTTTATGTAGAATGTAGCTTCTAGATTCTAGATTCGCAGCTTTTCTCAAAGTATTAGCGTTATTATGCATAATATATTATGCATAATGTTGTTATAATAATCATCATAATAATGGCAATAATATGAGAGTTTCTATAATATGCAAATAGTACAAACTACAAACAGAACAGAAAACACAAGAAATCCAACAGAGACAGAGAAATACAGAGAGAGAGAGAGAGAGAGAGGACCTTTTCTTTGCCTCATTAACCCTGGTGAATGGCAAGCTGTTCCAGTTTTTCAACTTCCCATTAACCTCATGCTGCTCAATGCTCAACATTCAACATTTTCAATGAATTTTGAATGTCAAAGTCCCAACTCAATTTACGACTATGACTACGACTACGGTTGTACCATTACGATTACCAACTACAAGCTTCAACCTACACAAAATACAGAAAACAGAAAATCCGCCATGTTCATGTTCCATGTCAAACTGAAATACTGATACTGATACTCAAACTTATCTGTGCACACACATGCCATTCCTTCCCACATGACATGACATGACATGTCACGACACAACACGACATGACATGACAGGAATTACCTTGGCTTGGCTCAGTTTCACTTGACTTGGCTTGGTTTTTGATTTGGTTTAAATTTCCATTTCCCATGCATATTCAAACTCAAAGCTCGAAGCTTTCAACTTTCAACTGGTCTGGTAAAAAATAAATGAAATGAGCCAAATGGAACAGAAAATGAACATGTGGATTCTTCCATGATCCACGAAAATGTAAAATGTAAATACTAAATACACAAAGGCGGAAAACAAAATGTAGAATGCAGACAAAATCAGGCAAAATCACCTTTTCCCTGATTCCTGATTATATTTCAAGTTTGAGGTGATAGAAAAAATTAAAAAATGGTGTAGATACTAGATAATTTCCATGCTGCACAATGCATAAAAAGCATTTTAAACTGTGGATTTTGAAACTTGGATAAAAATGAGTATTGTTGCTCAAATAGGAATTGAAATTAGCAGAGACTGAGCATTTTTTATAGTTTCCTCATGAATTCATTATTTTTAAGTGTAAATAGTAAATTCTAAATTACACGTTGTACATGGTTTTGAGTTTTGAGCTTTGAGATTTTTGTGTACCGTGTACAATGTACAATGTGCAACATAGGGTGTATTTAGTATTTACTATTTACATAACACATCTTATGTACATGATAAGATAAACAACATGATAATGTTTTAGAAATTGAAAAGAGCCCAGTTTTTTGTGTAGGTTGCAGGTTGCAATTGCACATGCATAATAATAATACATAACACAAGACATAATAATATCGTGATCTCAACTCTCAACTTTTCTCAACTCTGACGATTAAAATTTGTATGCTAATTGCGATAAGCAGCACAGAGTACAAATAATAACATAATACATTGAAAATATCGCAGACAGAAGAAGAAAATGAATACGAATACAAACGCGAATGTGAAGAACGAGTAGAGAAAAAGAGATTTTCCTTTAGATTTCGTTTTAAATTTTGAGATGTTTAGACTTTAGACATTAGGGAACAGGTGGAGACGGAAGGATGAAATTCTGAAAACGCAATACAATGTACAAAATACAACGCACAAGTAGTATTATTTGAAAGTTTTTTCCTATTTTTCATATCCTTATTATTCCTTTTCCGCGAAGTTCCTCGTCCTTTTCTTCTTCCAGTTTAAAATTTAAGCTAGAATCTAGAATCTAGAACCCAAAATCTAGAATGCAGAAGAAGTACATAAAATTTAATGGTCTCTTTACTAACACTAAAATAAAAATGGGATGGTTTTTATACACTTTTTACTCGTTTCTTTTCTTTCTACACTTCTTCTCCATTCTGATTACCAATTGGAAATTCGAATAGCAATAGCAATACTACTTTTAGTACAAGTGCTAGATGCTAGAGCCATTGCTTAAACATTGAAAATTCAAGTGGATTTTTACACCCCTCTTCTCTCTCCTCTCTACTTTGTCCTCTTTTTCTGCTTCTGCTCCTGTATTTCTACACTTTTTAAAGAAAAATGAGCTCTTATGCACTGCCATGTGCAAGATGCAATATCCCATACATAGGAAATAGAATATAAAATCATGTTTGGGAATTTTTCCCCAATTGAGAATTGAGAATTGAGAAACATGTGAAATGTGAATCCTCTGTGAAATTTGGAAAGTTTGCTCTGCTCGTCTCTGAATTTGGAATTTAGAATTTAGAATGCATTGAATATTGGATCTCTACTTTTTATGCGTGTAGATTTCAGAATGGACACTTGACAGAAAGAAGTTGCAAGTTGGAAGGAAGCCGGTGCTAAAAGTGTAAAAAAATAATGAAAGGAAAACGTGCCGAGGAATTTTAGTGTTGGAGTTTGTCGTGCCGTATCAGTATCACTAGCATTTTGGTGCGTAATGCACAAACTACAAACTAGACATTACACATTACACATGCATGTGTAAAGTGTAAAGTGTAAAACGTAAAACGTAAAACGTAGTTAGTATGTACTTGTTATGCATTATGTACAGAGTGAATTCGGAAGCGATAGAAAAAATGTTAAATGTCGTTTTAGATAAAAACGTTTTACGACCACCGACCAAACACCAAAATCAACCGACTACCGACAGGATCAAAGTCAAAGAAAAAGTAAGAGTGAAATGTACGTACATAAATGTATGTATTTCAAGAGAGAGAGAGAGAAAGAGAGAGAGAGAGAGAGAGACATGATAATAAAAATAAAATTGCATATGAATTGCGAAGTAGTGCGTGAAAGAATTGCGTAAGCAGTAGGGAAATTAGTGTCATTTCTCTGGTCTCTGGACTCTGGGCTCTTGACTCTGGGCGTACGCATTTCTTCGCATATCGTGTCAACTCCTTTTATAAATGTACCAGTATGAAAATAGTCAAAATATATGCAGCCTACTGTACACACTACACACGCACAAGTAAATAGAAAATAGAAAACAGTCTTAAGAGAAAATGTGGGTGAATGGATGACATTTAGAACACGTGGAAAGAGGAAAGAGGAAATATCCAACAGCCAAGTTGACACCACAACACAAATATCCAGAATCCAGAATCGAGTTCAATGTGTAAATGGTAAAATATATAATGTCCCACAGTAGAAACTTGAACATGAACACAGAACACACGTGCTAAATTTGTACCATTAATTCCAATATTATCAAAAGTCAAAAGTAATTGGATAATAGTAATGATTATTGTCCCTAATTTTGTAAACTAATCATATTTTTATTATTGGATACGCGTCAAACATCAAACGCCCAGTGTCAAAAGTCAAATGTCAAAGGTCAATTTTCAAGCTCCAAGTTTTAAAATATTTAAAAAAAATTAAGGAACAAATTGCTCAATGATTTAGTTTTTACAACAAACTTTTCCAAGTTGAACATTTCTTCTAGATTCTAGATTTTAGATTCTTGACAGGACTACAATGTGCAAAAACTTTTTAAATAAAAAACTTTTGCTCTTTTTCCCACAAAGTTTTTTAATCTTTTTCCTGTGTATCTGAAATCTGAAGTCTAGAACCTAGAATCTACAGAGTAAAGAGAAGAGACGTCAAGTTTAATGTTTTTCATCTTGGTTTAAGAAAAAATGTGTAGGAAAAGTTGGAAATATGATGATGTTTTGTATTAATTAGACTGACTTCACAGTGTACAATTTATGTATATTGTTCAATGTTCATGTATGTGAAGTCATTAGCTATTAGCCATTAGCAATGAAACGCATAACACATGCTGAGTCCACTGTACATTGTACATCATGAATCATATGAGCCGTGGGCTAATTGTCTATTAAGTCTTAAATCTGAGCAGACATTTGTAGCTTTGTTTTCCCGTTCTCCATTCTCCATGTTCTCTTCTCGTCTCTTCTGTTTGTGGAGGAGTCGGGAATTGTGTAGGAAAAGAATAGGAATTTCATGAGAAATAGGAAAAGCGAACAGCAAAATATCACAAAATAGTTGTAAATGAACTTGGCTCTTAATTGTAAATGTGCTTTGTGGATTGTGGATGGGATTCGTAGGCTAATAGTGTTGTTCTTGTAATTATTATTGTTGTGAGCTATAAATCTTTGAGCTGAGAGTTTTGAGTTTTGAGCTTGGAGTTTGGAGTATTAAAAGTATTAGGAATTCAGCCTGTATTTAGTATTTATTGCTGAAGGAAAAGAATTCATGTATGTTTTCATGTGTGTTGTTTTTGTCTTTCTGTCTACGTAGAATGTGAAATGTAGATATTTTGATGCATTGCACATTACACTGTATACTGTATACTGTATTATTTTTGCCTGTTATATGTAGTGTGAACTGTTCTGTATTCTGAATGTACATTGTCACATTTCGCTCGTTCCAGCTCATTTCCTCAGTCAGTTGGCCTAGAAAAATGTACATAAAATCTAATCTACGCACACGTTAGTCATTTTACACTCTCCATTCTTCACTACATCATAATACAGTATTATATTCCACATGTATTACACCGTATTTAAGTAGATGAGATAGATACTTTGTAGTTTGGATTCTCCAAAATTCCACTTACACTCAGTATTCAGTATTCAGCCTTCAATGTTTAGGTTTCTCCTGGACGAATCACGATATTCAGGACGCAGGATTTAGGATAAAGACATGAGATTAACCTAATAAGACTCATTAAGCTCACAACTCACAGCTCAAAGCTCAAAGCTCAAATGTTGATTAAAATACAGTACAATGTAATTATAATTTGCATCAACAAACAAGCATCAAGGCTATATGCATATCTTCATGTGTTTTGAGTTTTGTATTTTATATGCATGATATTGTCTTATATTTTATAGCAATGAAAGTAAATACAAACTTTGTGAGCTCAAGCTACAACTTGCAGATACCAAGTACTAAATACTAAATGACAATTCCTCTGCTGTCTAAAGTCTAAACTGTCAACTGTCAACAGTAAACAAAAACAAAACAGAGAGTTCCAGAAACTTTTTTTTTGTTTTTGAATAGAGAATAGAGAATAGACAAGAGAGAAATGAGAGTGCACGCAGTAGATTTCACAGGAGCAGAATTAAAAATGGAACAGCGAGTTCATTTTAATTTCGCATACTTTTTCTTTGTCAAGAGTCAAGAGTCGAGAATCAAGAGTGTTTTGTTTCATGTGTCATGAGAAAAGAGAATGAAATGAAATAAAACTAAGGTAGTTTTCCTGTTCAGCATGTCTTTTAACTTGTGCATGCATGCTTCATTTCTCTGTTCAATGTTCACCGGCCGGTTGAAAGTTGGGAGTCAAAAGTTAAAAGTTGTCACTTGCAAATTGTCAAGGCCGAAAATGATGTCGAGTGCTGAGTTTGTTGAGTGTTTGCAGAAAAAGAGGAAATGCCGTGTTGAGATTTGTTCATTCAAATTTAAAACACAGATATACTTTGTATTTTATATTTGGTACTTGGTATTTTGCATGTGCTTTTACACTGTACATTATACTCGTGTTGTACTTGTGGAAAAAGAACTTTAATTAAACTTTGAACTGAACTGGGGCTACATTGTACATTATATGATGCATTTTACCTTGACTTGAGTCTGGACTCTAGAGTCTAGAGTGAGTTGTATTAAACAAATAATGCAAAAGTATACGAATGTCACATGTAATTTCATGAATTTGATACATGGATTTCATTTTATTATTATGTAGATACAAAATACAATGTGCAATGCAGAAAATTTTCACAGTAGGAAGGCCTTTTGTATTTTGTACATTGTACACTCATACTAGTGTACATATTTCAGAGTAAATTATGGATAAAATACAAAAGAAACACACTTTTGACTTTGTAGGAGTGAAATGTCTGCAACCTGCAAATTATTTTTGTTTGTTTGTATTTTGTATGTAATAGAGAACAGAGATTTTACATTTTATACCGAGTAATAAACTTTGCATGTGACTTACGACCATAGTGTATAGATATAATAGTGAAGGAACTGGGTATGCTTTGCTCACAAAATCTGGGAAGGAAAAATGAGTCAAAAAACGTAGTTTGTTTTTCTCTCACCCAGCAGCGCTAGTGCTGTTTGTATCTGATTTTTGTGAACTCCACAATGTAAAGTTAATTCTGATTATACTTAAATACGTACACGTTAGTTTATTTTAATCAATCAGTTTTAATATTATTAGTAGATGAAAAGTACACATGTTAAATTATGTTATAATTTTTGTTTCACAATTTTAGACACTTTTATAAACACGCATTT
>JAQGBH010001158.1:0-36036 GCA_034698265.1 Sminthurinus aureus | reverse complement strand
ACTCTATCTAATGGCGCAGTTAGTTTTAACCTCTGACATTTATTTCGACCACTTTTCGGACACACACACAAACAGACACACAGAATTGCTGCTTTAGAGAAGTATATGATTTAGTTGAACATAAGCCTACTCATAAGATTCATAGGGATTTGAACATTGCTCAGTGTGGATTTTATGAATGAAATGAATGAATGAACTTTGTATCTCTCTTTACTCTCTTTACTCTCTTTACTCTCTTTATTCTATTCTTATTGTGATGGAAATAGAACAGGATTTGTAGAGTGTAGAATGTGGAAGAGAACAAGATAAAAAAGAGAGTAGAGGAAGAACCCACTCTTTCGTCTGTGTACATTTATGTAGATTTGAGAAAAGTGCATTGAGTAGGGAGTAGAGAGTAGAGAGTGGAGAGTCGGCAGGTACTTTACATGGAATATTGAATACTGAATACTGAATACTGAACACCCAACCACCAACTTATTCTTCCTAATTCCATTCTCATAAGCCGAAAAGCTCGGGTAAAACTACAAACTACAAACTGCCACTTCTCTCTCTCTACCTCTACTTCTAGTTCTAGTTGTACTTGTGCATTTTACATAGTTGTGGTTCTGGTGCTGGTTGGAAATTCTACATGTATAATGTACAATGTACAGTGTATACTCTGTGGATTGTGGATGGATATGGATCCAACTTTTACGTTCAACTGAACTGGAGCTGTGGCGTAGTGAGAGTGAGAGTGAGCGGGAGAAGGAGAAAGAGAACGAGGGGAAAGCCAAAGAAGAAATCCCAGCCGATCCCAGTCCAATACCAATACCAATACCAATGAAAAAAGCAAAGGAAAACTTTTTCCACTAGAAAAAACTCAAGAACAAGCATCTAAAATCTACAATCTACAGTCTAGTTTCTGTACAAACACAAATTCATATGTACTTTTAGCTAGCTCAATGGGAAAAAATACTCGCTCCTGGGGAAAGTTCAAAGTTTTTTCCTTTACTTGTACTCAGATTGGAAGACTCGTGGATACACTCTACACTCAGTTGGTTGAAAATAGCCCAGCCAAAAATAAAAAAGGAAAAGCAAGAGAGAGAGTCAAGTATAAAGAGGAACGCGGTTCCAATACGAATACGAATACCAGTCCTGATTCCGTTTCGGATACTCTGATACTGATGCTCATATGTCGGTTTCTCATTCCTATGAACTACGACCACGACCATGTTCTGTTCTGACCCGCCGTAGCAAGCCAAAAAAACAAAGCAATGAATGAAATGGATAGAACAAAGGAAGAAAAGAAGAGGAAAAAAAGACGGCTGAAAGGGAAAAAACATGCTCAATGCTCAATGCTCAATCACACACATTTATGACGATCCATTTCTTTCTTTCACCTTTTCACCCCTTGAACCGTTTTCCCTTTTCTGCTTTTTATTTCCCCTCTTCATCTATAAATAAAGAGGCACGTAACACATGTATCAAAACTCAAAACTCAAAAGTCCAGACTCCAGACTCAAAACCTCTGTACTTCCACTACTAGCACCAACCAACAAAAACTTTTGTCCATATTAAATACATGCAAATTCTACTCTATACTCTATACTCGATGCTGTAGAGTGTGGAGAGTTGACAGAATGATATAGGAATAAAAGAGAATGAATCGGAAATGGAATTGAATCTCTACCGTAAATTCTCATATTACCCCAACAACAATAAACATAAAAGTAAACATACACATGTGTAGACAGAATATCGTAAAAGTAGCTATCAAATAAAACGTAAAAAGGTTACAAATTGAATGAAAAAATTGAGGGTGTGACAAAACTTTACTTAAAACTTTACAGCGTACAATTTTCAAGAATAAACTTGTTTATTGTTTATAGTTTATACCATGTGCAATATACAATGAACAATGAACAATGTACAACGTTGTCCAAGGGAAAGAATTATTAGTGGTACAAGATTCTAGATTCTGGTGGTACAAAATGGTACGAAACTAGGAAAAATTCACTGGACATTGAACATTCGTCAAAATTCGAGAACGAGACGGAGAAAGTCTGATGAGAAATCTGACGTGAAAGGGAATCTTTGAACTGGAAGATCAAATCAAAATAATCGTAAGTGCTTGTTCTTGCTCGCATTTGCACTCCTTACACTTTACAGTTTCCAGTTTAATGAGTGCACTTTTCTTCCGAATTCCGAATTCCGATTGACCAGACCAGATCCGTCCAGAGTACAGAATAATGAATAAACTACGTACTTTGTACTAATGGATACATTGTACATTTTTTGCAACATTTTATGAATTTACTATTTTTTGTAGCGACTTTGCATCTACTCGACACACGCTACTGTGTATTTTACAGTGTTTAGTGCAGGCAAAATTAAGGCAGTTCAACTCACTCCAAACTCCAAACGCCAACTTTCACTTGCGGAAGACTGGAAATGTGGATGGGGATAAAAAAATAAGGAGGTTGAAGAAAAATAGATCTATAGATCTGTCTTAGTGGAAACATGAGCATGAAAAAGTCAATGTCATTTTCTCTATTTCTCTCTCTCTTTTACATTTATACAGTGGATAAATGAATGTTGTTTCTTCCATTTATATAGACAATATAGACAATATTATCCTCGGTTCATTCATACTGTGTATACATGTAGAATGTAGACTGTAGACTGGATGAGTTGTATATTTATTTCTATATTCGCAACGTATGACTGTACTGTCTACTAGACTGTACGTTGTAAGTTGTGTGATATCAATAGATTGAATTGGTCTGGATTGGTCTAGATTCTGTATTATAGATTCTAGATTCTAGATTCTAGATGTAGTTTTTTTGCAGGAAAAGGGGAAAGAAATGGGAAGGAAAAGAAAGTTTGGGATTTGGGACTACCGTCTATACTTTATACTGCACACGTTGTGTAAACCTTGTTCTCTTAGTCTGTTATTCTGTGACTGTGACTGTGTCATAGTCATATGACCGAGAGAATAGCGAGAGAAGGAGTCTAGAGCTCTAGAGTTCTAGATTTCTAGAAGACGTCATCGGAATCCAATTGGTTATAGGCTACAGTCTACACTCTACAGTCTACAGTCTACAGTCTACACTATACACACATGTGAATGTTTTATCTCCAGCAATCTATGCTCAATGCTCAATGCTCAATGCTCCGATTTTATACAGTTACATGGAAACGTTACTTTCCACACACATCATGTTATCAACTTTGGTGATATCCAGAGCCCTAATGTATGTAGATTGTAGATATATCACTTGATTTCACAAGTTGGTGAAAGGGAAAAAGAAGTGGCGCCTTTCCACTCATTATTACATAATCTCTTCCCATGTTCCAGTTACTTACATCAAATTTCCCATTCATATAGCTCCAGCATTGTTCTTTTTTTATCCGATTCGGATTCCAAGTCTAGAGTCTAGAGTCTAGAGTCTTAAGTAGTGAGTCACTGCTCATTTTCTTTCCTTTCATTTCATTCTTCTTATTGTGCTCAATTCTCAATTCTCCATTCTTCTCCATTGCTTCTTTCACCATCAGATTAAGTGGTGGAAGGGAAAAGAGGCAAAGGATAACGATAACTCACAAATTAGTTAGCACATTATTCTCTTCACCGCATTCCATAGCATGGCATGGCACAACACAACACAGGCAGATTCAGAGTCAGAGCGATCGCTGAATACTAAAGTCAGCGTCAGAGAGAGTGAGAGAGCATAGCTATAAAGTATTGATATTGGTATTGACTACAGCTAGAAATATATAGGATAGTGCTAAGCCCTCGCGTGTAACCTGTTTCAATATTTACGTCATCCTCCTCTTTTCCCCGAAAAATTGTTTAATCCACCAACTTTCTTTCTTTTAATTTCTTGTACAAAGTAGAAAGTACAAGGTAGAAATAGAAAGGTGGGAAATATAATACCTTTTCAATATCACTGGGCAATGAACAATGAACAAGGATTGTAGATTGTATATTGTATCTAAAACAAGAAAGGAGGCCGTTGAGGAATAAAGTAGTATATTGTGAAAAATAGTTGTGGTGATAATAATAATTTAAGAGGGCAAGAAAATGACGTCCTTTTCCATTTTCAATTTCTCGCTTGCAGATTTTAGATTTTAGATTCTAGACTCTAGACTCGAGTAATTTATTGTCCCAAAACCTATCTACTATCTACGCTCCATACATGTAATTTAGCAAAGCATTCCACTTCAGAATTGAGGATTGAGTAGGGTGAATTTCAGAGCTGTGGCTCGGATTCGGACTTGCTTTTTTAGTTGTACTTTCACTTTTACTTTCACTAGTAGTCAATGTCAATACGCAAGAATGAACGCTCAGGTACTAGTAACCGCCATTACATGTAAAATCTACCACGCACAATGGACATGTGCTCAAGGCCTAAAGCATATATACAATATACAACATTATAAACGATAAGGATGGAAAGTTGTTAGAAATCCAGATGATCAATTCAAAGAAATAAGCTCGTGCAACCCACAAGCCAGATTTTTTCCTTGAAAAAAACTTATTATGGACAATTGACAATGGACAAGCAATTTTGCCAATTGCCAATAATTGCCATATTATCAAATCAATAGAAGGCAAGTTGGAGGATTCTTGTCAGGCGGACTTGCTACGCATTTGTATATTTTGGATTGAGGTTTGAGGTTTCATGGGAAAACTAATGTTTCGCAGAATCGTAGATTTTATATAACAAGCCCAATTTTACAAGCCGTACGATGTACAGTGCATTGTGTATTGTGCATTGTGTATGGTTAATTTTTAACTGTTGTAGGTTGTAGGTTGTGAGAGTTGGAAGAGTGCGGAGGATTTCATCATTTCTGCACCAGACACAAGACCAAGACACCAGACGAGCCTCTGTTCTCTGCTTTGCACTTTATTTTGATTGTGAAATATTTGAATGTGATTGCAAAAAAACAAAAAAATATCAGGGTGATGAAACAAAGTAGCTACTTTGATTGCCACATGAATTTTATTCTCATTCCAATTCTCATTCTCATTCTCAATCTCATTAGAAAAATAAATAAACAAAAGTTTCAAAACTAAAAACTCAAAACAAAAAAGTATTTTGAAAAAGTTTAAACTTTGAACTACAAACTACAAGCATAAAAAATATCTCGCTCATTTCCTTTATATGACATCCCATGTCATATTTCACATCTTGTGCTCCTGATCTTTAAAAGATGCGAAAACTGCCTCCAGTTCTACAGTTACAAGTTACAAGAGAGGCAAGAGACAAGAGGCTGGACGACCTTTGTAAAATACATGATACATATTGTATGTATGGTTCTATGGAACGACTTGGATACGCCGAATTTGGAATTTGGATGAAAAACAAAGAAAACTCCCCCAAGCTATCTACACATAAAGACAAAACTAGAGCTCTAGATTCCAGACTTTCATTTTTCTTGTCATGTCATTTGATATTTGATATTTGATATTTAATACAAAATGAATTGCAATGAAAAGTTGCTTCAGTTCAACTTTAAGTTGAGACTGGAGACTAGAGACTTGAGCCGATGAAAAAAATGAAATGTGTCTTTATGTGTACATTCTCCTTTTCTCTGCTTTCTTTTAACCTACATGTAACTCTTTTTATACTTTATATATTTATATATTACAACATGGAAGAATGGAATGGAATAACAAAACTAAGTAGCACGTTGTGAGTTGTGAGAACCAAAAAATCCAAACCCGAGAAAGATGCAGAAAGAGAAAAGAGAAAAGAGAAAAACAGTCGAGAGAGTGAGCGAATAACAAGAGTAAAGAGTAGTGCGAGTAGAGGAGAGAAGCGAGAGAAGCGAGAGCGAAGGAGAGTGGAGAAAAGGAAAAAGAAGGCCGAAAGGAGAAAGGCGAAAGAGCGTGGGCGTAGATACATTCGATTTCTGTTTCTGCATCACACATGTACACTGAACATTCATAAAACATGCTACACTCTACACTCTACACTCTACACTCTACACTCTACACTCTACATGCTACTCATATTGGGCTATACGAACCGTAAACCGTTGACGGTCCAAACTCCAAAATCCAAATCCAACATCTACGCCAATACGCTCCAAACTCCATTCTCTATTCTCTATTCTCCAAACTATGTACTGTATGACGATATATGAATATGCACAATATGTACACACCGCACGCCTATGTCTATGCCCATGTATGGTGGATGGATATATTGGGTATGTACATAAGAATGGAACCTGCATCTCGAAATCCATGAATGAAAGTAAGACGCTCGCAAATTTTCGGTGGTTCCGTGTACCACCGTCTAAAACTGGATACTGGATACCGAAACAGACCGAGGAAATCCAAACGGAAAATGGTATTATGTACAATGTACACGGCACAATGTTCACGTGTGTTCTATATTCTGTGCATCGTGATGCTCATCATTTTCATTATGATCATGTGAGCACAGATACAAATACAGACTCAGACACAGACAGACACAGACATTGCAACAGCTACAGATAGCACATATAAAGATATCATTTCAACGTACAATATAATCCAAATCTCAATATTACACGTCACAACCTAACGTCTACAATTTGCTGTCTACAGTCTACAGTCTAACATCTAGATTCTAGATTCTAGATTCCAGAGTCACAGAAAATTCATTGCCATTTCATTTTATTTCATTTTTGGCCACCAAAACAAATATCGTATGTGACATTTAAAAACACGACAATTTGAATCAAGTAGTACCAAAATTCAAACCACAGAAAGATTCACAAGTCCGTGATAAATGACTGATCAGTAGTCATTTCGTGGTAAATGTAGAATGTGGAATCATACAAAACAGAAGAGTTGTTGGATGTTGTGGATTTTATGAATTTTGTCATCATGCTTAACCACAACAAGTTTAATGCTGACAGTGAGTACCTACAACCTACAATTTTTCATTTGTATCCTAGTTCCTACCGTTAGATTTTTTCTAACACTAGACATTTCTAGCCCTCATCATTTGGAGTTTTCAAATTTGTGATACATTTTCGGTATGTTTCCATTTCGTATTTTCCAGTTTATACAAGTAGCAGAGTACTTGAGGAAAAGTGTCCTTGTCGCATAAATGGATAGGCACATTGAGCATTGAGAATTCAGAATTGAGAGTCGGCCGTGTGATGGAGTTAGGAGGCTGATTCACTTCATGTGTGTATTTTGTATGACTCTGACTCTGACTCAACTCACTGACTTGTCCCCTGCTTTCTCTCTCTGCATTGTAAAAAAACGTATAACGTATGCGTGTATACTGTCTAGTGTCTAGTATATAAAACATGTAGTACATAGTATACCTACAGTAAAGAGACTATGCTCTATGCTCCATAAACTTGGTGTACCAAATACTCAACTATAGGAACTATAATAGATATAGTCTGTTAGTTTTTCGGGAGTCGGTAGTCCTTGTATGTGTATTACTATGTCCATGTCTATGCATTCACAGTTTCCTTGCTTTCTTTTCCGCACTCCTCTTACTTTCTCTCAGTTCTCAGTTGAGTACACACACCGCATACATACTCTATATTATCTACTTTCTCCGAGTAAGCCAGGAACCTTAAAGCACCTTCTACATTGTACATTGTACATTGTGAATTGGACAGTATAGCGTCTTCTTTCTTTCTCCGTCTATTTCTGTTCCCTGTCCCTGTCTCTGTAGGAAAAGGAAGGAAGAGATAGAGAGAATATGAATGTGTGTAGGTTCTAGATTCTAGATTGTATCTAGTAGATTTTACATTGTACATTGTGCATTGAACATTGTACAGAATCCAGTTCCAGTTCCAGCATCAGCTCTAGCTTTAGATGTAGATGAAAACGGTAGATGTGTGAATAGTATGTAGTGCAAGTTGAGTTTGAGTTTGTGCTTGTGTTGGTGTGTGTGTGTAGCGAGTTAGTGAGAGAGAGGGAAGAGTGAGTGCGGCGTGGGTGTAGAAAGTGAGGTTCACTTCGCTCTTCGCCAAAGAAAGCGATCAAATCCTCAACAGAGTTCAAGAGAGAGAGAACCAGAACCAAACCGTCCCAGAACACAGAACACAGAACCAGCTTTCTGCTAAGTTACACTACATTATTCCATTATATTACTCCTCTAGTCACACAGTTTGAAAGAGGCAAACTACACATTACACATGTGTACATAACACCAATACCAATACCAATACCAACACATAAATATCACACTGTATTAAAAATCAGTACTCCTTCATTATTACATACAGTATACAGTTGATCATGTACACTTACAATTAGTTCTGTTTCTGTCTTCACCAGTCACATTCTCATCATCCCTTAATATTAATTATTAGTTGTTAATTACTCATATTAATATTAATATTTTCGGATTTACTCTGATAATTTTCTGACCACAAGTTCCCTGTGTATATAAAATTGTGCAGTTGTATATTGTGATCCGAGTCAAGGTGACAAAAGAGAAAACGTTGGAGAAAAAATTGTGATTGTGGTAATTCTTGGAAAAAATTGTTATTATTCTACAAGTGACTGTGACTGTGACTCAAGACTCAAGACTCGAGACTCGAGAGTGTGAGTGACTCAGGATTTGATTTGAATTTATATTCAAATTCCCTTAGTTTACCTACTTGTTATTAGTACATAATATACAATACGTCTGTGAGTGACTCATTCCACTTTCTCCGACTTGTGATTTGTTACATTGATCAGTAGTACGTTGGTGACTACGTTTGACTGTGAATCGCATTGGAATTACTCTGATTCTGGTTCGTCTCATTACTTGATCTACTAGTGGAAAGTGTGAAAGTTGATGATACACTACTGTGCACTGTGCAAGTGAACAACATAGTTAAAAAAAATAATAATTCGTGTCTCTTTTAATTACATTTTCTCTCCTCTTCCCTTCATTTTGTGCAAAGGGTGAAAAGAATTGCAAGGGATTTCTTCAAAGAAACAAACAAATAAAGGAGAAGAGTTTAGTTTGGTTTTGTGTTGTGTATTAACAGTGGACACTTGAAATTGGATTGAATTGTGGAGCCGCAGCTGTCATCATCCTAGTCTTTGACTTTGACTTCATCATCAGGTGAATCATCAAGTGTCTTTTTTACATCATTTATTTAGCTATCTAGTGAAAATCTGTCTGGTAAATATTTTATTCCTCTTCTTGTTTAGTCGGCTGATTTATCTTATTCATCATGTGTAATAAATTTCAGTTACTTGAAATTTCTACAAAATTTGGGGGTTCTAAAGGCTAAAAAGTGCAAGGGAAAATACCTGTAACTGACACAATAAGTATAATATACTCAACACTCAATACAGTAAAAATATCTACATGACAAACTAAAAGAAACTTTCTCCTCTACACTTTTCCATCTAATTAAAAAGTTGCTACATTATTATTAGTTTTTGGGAGGAGGAATTTTAAGCTGTACATTGTACATTGTGCATGGGCTTTCAGATGAAGTTTGGAATTTTGAGTTGTAAAAAATTAGAGTGTTGAAAGTACCTATATAAGAGAAGCAGTAGGCAGCAAAATAAAGAAAATAGAACAGGAACTAGAATTAGACTTTGTTCTTTCTACTTTTTTATCTTAATCTTTTCTCAATCATCAGTAGGTAAAATGTAAACCGTAGATGCATAATTTTTCCTCTCTACTTTTTACTTTGATAATTGGCCCGATTTTCCTACACATCCACGATCCACAGTCCACATTTCATCTTAGTACGAGTCTCCGTTTTCTCTGTAGTAAGATTTCTCACATTTCCTACATTATTCAAGCTAGCCAAATTAATTTATGAAAACATAGGTAAAATAATATATAATATTAGACATAGACTGCAGACCGGATTAGTTCAAGACTTTTTCTCTAGACAAAGTGGATAGTAATTAGCAGTAGTAGTAGTTAATAGTCCAGTTCAAAGGTAGTAAGAAAAACAGATACACATTTAGAATTAGATGTGAAAAATTAATTAAAATAATAGAAAGCTAGAATTAGCATGTACAATCTACAAACTACAATCTACACTATGTGTATTAACATCAAGAGAGTGAGGAATGAAGAACGCAGAATATGATGAGTCTCCACATTTATCTACTATGAAATATGGAAAATGGAAAATGGAATACACATGCTATACAACTTTAACTGCGTATGAGTAATTAGTAGATATGAAATATTTGATATTTGGCTCACTTTTCTACTTTCCTTTCCATCCTCAAACATGGCGTAGCAACTTGTATTAAATCTACAATCTACAGTCTACACATGTATTTTTAAAAGCTCTTGAAATTAGGATGAAAAAGAATGGGAATGAAAATGAAAGCTTGTACAATGTACATTGTACAAATCCAATCCAATCCGCTGGGACCTGATGTGGATTTTTCCTCAAGTCGAAGTTGAAGTTGAAACACTCTTTAGTCGTTGGTTGAAAGCTTTGTAGTTTGTAGATTCTAGATTCTAGTGTGTAGGAAGTACATTAAAGGGAAAATGGAGTGAAAATAAAGGGATCTGTACCACACCACACGACAGTACAATTTTTAGACCTTTTTGATCACTTTCATTTCCTAATTGAAGCGAGTCAAGGATGACGACGATGATGATGATGACGATGGTGATGGCGACTGGCGACACACAACACACGGGGGTTTAACGTGATCAAAATTTTGTTATAATTTAATGACATGAACTGAAATGGATTGGATTGGATTGAAACGGATTAGAATGGAATTGACTTGAAACGTGACTATATTTTGATTTTTCATCAGCCTACATCAAAAGTCGGAAAGTGGGAAAGTCGGAAATCCAAAATTCCTAGCTTTTCCTTTCCCTTCATCTCGGATCAAATTTTACTTTGTGTCTAGCGTCTAGTGTCTAGTGTCTATGGTCTACCTTTTGTATTTTATATTTTATACTAAATTTAGGTCATGAGTACAATTTTCAAATGAAAATCGTCAATCTACAATCTACATGTACATAGAACATGAAAGGCAACACCATCCAAAATACAATACTGTACATTGTGCATTTTACCATTGTTTCAATAATTAGTCATTTGAATTTAAAAGCTTCTACAAAGTTCACACGCAACTTTACACGTCATACAAAACACAAAACACAAAACACAATACAGGATACACACAAATACAGATAATTTATATAGTATATTTTATAATAAGAGGTAAAAAAAGGAATTGAATTGAATTGAGAATTGAGAGGCGACACATCATTAAACCATTAAATGGTAGGGGCATCGGATCGATTAAAACATCAAAACGTCCAAAACTCTGGTGCACACGCTTTCAGATCAAAACGCTCACCGTCCATAATGACCTTTTCCCTCTATTCTCATTTCAATCCCATTTAAAGTAGGAAGAGGACATCCCAAACCAAACTAAACCAGACCAGAAAAGTCTAGCTAAAAGACGACACGATACAGTTCGTGTCCAATAGAATCTAGAATCTAGAATTTAGAATCTAGAATCATGTCCGGAAACAAAACGTCAACTACAAATTCAACTTCAATCTCCACCTACGCCATCAGTTGAACCTCCAAACTCTGAACCAAACTACAAGCTACATTGTACGTGCAAAGTTTCACTACATTTTCCTCCGCTCAGTTTAGTGAGTGACTTTCGATTCTCGACTCTCAATTCTCAATTCTCGATTGTCGATTGTCGACTGTCGACTGTTCCACTTTTAGTCAAAATTTGACACTTGAAATTTGAAGCGAGACGCCAGCACACTGAACGTAGAACATAGAATATAAAATAAACGGAAGGAAATAAAAAAAGTAGTGGATTGTATTTGAAATTGAAATTGAAATCCAAATCCAAGAGCAGACTTGAATTCAAAGGGGTCGGAATTTAATTCATTTTCGGCTAAATTCGGTTCAGTTTGGTTCAATCAATTGAATTTTATTGAAAGGGCGATAAAGTCAAGAGTCAAAACTCAATACTTAATAGGAAAAGCTAGGAGAAGCTGGGACGGTAATTTCAGGACATTCTCTACTTGTGAAATTAGAAACAGACTTACGATAAAGGAAATCATCCAACATCCAACATCCAATATTCGTCATTTGACATTCCACATTCCACATTCGATATTTCACATTTAACATTGAGCACGTGTAAATTTAAGAGGGGTTGTAAAAGTGTAAATTAACCTTTGTTTAAAATTTCAGGGGGAAAGTGAGACGTGAGACGGATCCAATTCCAATTTCCAATTTCAAATCAACTAATGAAGAATGAACTCTGTCTATGAAGTGAACTGCCTGTGTAAACTTCTCCTCACTTATAATAATATGAACCTACGCCCATCATCCGCTACAACAGGAACAAGTATAGAAAAAACAATAATAAACACAACACTCAGTTACCCTCTCATCAAATTAACCTAAAACCAAAACCAGACCCAAATTTTGAAAGTGTAAGAGTTGGCTGAAAAAACCAAAAAAAACTAATCCTTAGAGAACTAAATTGAAAACGGAGGGAGGACTCGAGAGTTGAAAATAGCAGAAAAAAAGGAAGAAGAAGAAAAGTGACTAGGAATCACCATTAGTGGGCCAAAGAAGTCTCCTGCCTTCCCTTTTGTCTTTGTCTTTGTCTTTGGACTTGGTCGTATCTCCAATATTTCATTAGCAATGAAAGTGACGGCTTTTGTAACGCTGTCCCTCACCGCAGCCCTCATCCTCCTCGATTTTGACCCCACTACCGGAATCAGACTTAATGGACATAGTTCGAATCAGAATCAGAATCAGCATCAAAATCAAAATCAAATGAGCAGTGATGGAGGTGGAGGGAAATCACAGATTGAAAATTCTATAAATCCATCGTCCTCCTCCTCCTCATCCCATCAAAATCAACAGCAGCAACAGGAAGAAAGCGCAAGTCCTCTTAATTCTAAAGATATCAATAGCGATAATGTGGTTGGTGGAAAGGACAATGTCAATTTAAAACCCAAAACCAAAACCAAATCCCCATCCTCCTCCAAATCCAGCATGGAAATCCTACGGAGTAAAATCAAGACGAAGCGGAGTCCGAGTCCAAATTATAATTCAAATTCAAATTCAAATCCAAGTCTCAAGTTCAAGAAACACGTGAATGATATTTCAAATGAATTGGAGGGAGGAATGTGGCCAATGTCAATGCCGATGCCACCGGCAGCGGCTGCTCATTATTGGAACAACAATATAAACAGCAACAATTATCAACACCAACATCAACAGTTTCATCCCAGAAACCAACAGCAACAGCAAAATCCAAATCAAAAGAATCCCATCTCTTACAAAAGTACTATCCCCATCATCCACTCCCATGATCGAGATCGAGATCGAGACCTGGATGACCTCCACTATCACATGGGCTCATCATCTGACGGACCCACCGGTGTCGGTGTCGGTATTGGTGTTGGTTCCGGCTCGGACAATCCAAGTCATCATCTCTCCTTCATCCACGATCCGGATAACACAATGTCCATTAATTTACCCGCCAATGAAATTCTGGGACGAAGACTAGCCGCTCTCAATCAACAGTTTCTCAATGAACTGAACCACGATCATGAGCACGACCACGAACATGAACACGGTCATCTTGATGATTATGAGCACGAGGAAAATGAACATGAACATGAACATGATGGGGACTCGGATCCTGATTCAGATCCTGTGGATGGAATTACTCTCAGCGTCCTCAAACGAACCTCCGGCTCCAGTTCCAGCTCGAGTGATTCAAATGCTCCCATCGGAAGTCGAAAGACTGAGGACCGGAAACGGGCTAATCGTCCATATGATGTACCTCAAATTGGTAAGCAGTAGTTTCTCTATTTATCTCGTCATGTGCATCATCCAGCATCTTTCATCTCTAATGTTTCAAAATTTCATCATTCTGTATTCTCAATGGCAAACGGCAAAACAAGAATTCCGAAATTCTCATCCTTTCATCATCTTTTGCATCAAATTGTTTCTAGTTTGGAGTTTCATACATTTACATATTCTTTGGCATTCCACATTCCACATTCGCATTTAGGTCACAGGTCAATTATCATACGTCCCAGACATTGATGGTTGAAAGGGTTGAAAAAATTTGATATTATGTATGTACAACGTCCAATATTATCAAAATTAACCACATAATTTTAAGATGGTAAAAGAGGATTTTTCATTTTATCAAATCATGATAAAAATAAAGTATGAAGCGTGAGTTTCTCTAGTACTATAGTTTATAGTCTATCGTATATCGTCTATAATGTGAGCATGCTTATTATGAAGGAAAAAAGTATTTTTTCAACCTTTCCTCTCTGTAAAAAAAAATTCCACCCTCCCACACCCACACAATACACAATAGCAAACCACAGCCATTGAACTTTCATCTTTATCTACGCTCTACGCTCTACTCCACTCTTCGTCACATGTGCACTTTGCAAGATTTGAAAGAATCTTCGCTCCTCTTTTCTACTCTCTCTTTTTTCATCCCTCCTTCTTTTTCTTCTCTCTTCCTTTCCTTTCCTCCTTCTCATCCTTTCCATTTTGATAATAGCGTGTAAATACATTAAAAAAATGGAGATAGAGACAAATAGGAAAAGGAAAAGCTCCGCAGCGCTGTACTTTGTACATTGTCATTGACAACAGTATTTGTGCACTGTATTCAACATTCCACATTCCACGTCACCCGAATCTAGAATCTAGAATCCAAACCAAACTCGAGTAAAAAACAAACAATCATCAACTTGAGAAAAATACCGACAGGGAAAAGGCACGAAGAAACGACAGTCGACAAAGGACGCAAAACCCCATGGAGACAAGAGACAGGACAAAATTTAATACATTAGATGACAAAAGTAGGCTAGAATATTTTTTTTTTGCTAAACGGATTCAAACGTTTTTCCTGTTGCTCTGTTGCTGCTCAGAATTTCACTTGTGGTTGTTATTGTTATTGCTCTTGTTTTTTTCTTGTTCTTGTTGTGTTTGTATTTCACTTTAGTATTAAATGGGAGAAAGGAGAAGCTGCTTATAAGTATGTGACGTGCGTGTCGTGGAAGGAAATCTTGGGAAATTAGATGGTTTACTTACAAATTTACGTTGCACATTGTACATAAATTTGGTAAAGGATGACGGATATAAATGTATTCGTGTCAAAAAAAGAGCTCTTCTCATTATAATCAGGATGATTATCATTATCATTATCATCATCATCATTACTCAAAAGGATGGAGGAAGGGATGACAAAGAGAAACATGGAGATTTGAGTCTTGAGTTTTGAGTAGGAAGTGATGAAAAAGCTGTCAAGAGGAGAGAGAAAGGAGAGCATATTAATATTAGATATTAGCGTATCAAGTACAAGTATAAAGTGTGAATGAATTATGGATAACAGAGTGCAAAATATATGCGTATAAATAAATAACAACAAAAGAGAGGACACATTCTACTAGATACTAGATGGTAGATACACACGGAAAATAAACCTACCTACACATAATATTATTATTATTATTATTATTATTATTATTATTATTATTATTATATCCACTTCACAGTGTACAGTGTACATTGTACATGCTTTTACATTTACTTTGTCTTGTACTTTGTAGTTTGTTGCTGGTAGATGAATGATTCTCATTATTACAATGCCTAAAGAAAAACATGCCATCGTCGTCAGCAGTGTCATCATCATGATGATGAAAGCGAAACTGCCGACATTGACTAAAATACAGCGTGTTTACTCAATACTCAAAGCTCAGCGCTTTGTATAAAATATGCAAAATATTCCAGACATTTGCATAGTGTCAGTTCAGTTCACATGTTTCTCTTGTCGGGTTTCTGCGTTCTGGTTTCGAGCTTCGGGTTTCGGGTCAACAAGTGCTATAATTTTAAATTGTACACTGTACACTGTACACTGTACGCAGGACGAAAAAATTGTAGTGTATATTTTCATAATTGGATTGAACAAAATAGAAAACCACGGACCAAACGAGAGAAAGTATCAAAAGAAGCAAAATATCAGTAGAATGCAATGGATGAATAATACAAAATATGTAAAAGAGAAGCTTTTTCTCTTTTCAAAGTTTCTATAACGTATTACGCTGCACTTGCTCCTTTCATCATGAAATTTACTTTTAGAGAGGGATTTGGATGAAAAACTGTGGAGATTGAAGCGTTAGCCAAACCATGGCCACTGGCCACAGTCTCACTTTAAATCACACTTTTCCTCCTTTCAATTGGACGTCCTTATTCCTTGGTCCTTACAGAACTTTGCATACCCTTTGTGAATGCCTTGTCTTGTGATCATGTTGGATGTGGGATATACAGATAATGATGAGGTTATTAGGAACAAGTACGTAAAAAGAGAGTTGACGGTGTTCACACTCTTTTCAAACAGTTTTTCCACCTTTCTTCTTGGTTTGCGTTGATTTGGTTTGGTAATCCGTCAGATCATAACAACCGCCGAACCTCAGTCCATCAAAGGAAAATACAAAGTACAAAGTACAAAGTGTAAAGTGTGGTCTCCTCAGGCTTCATTTGCTGTCTGTTGAACGTATTTTCATTTTCATACAGAAATGGACCAAGTTGACTTGGATATTTTCCATAATATAACATTTCACTGTCCGACCCGACTAGTTTCTGTACAAATCCAATCCCAATTTTAATAGCAAATCTAAAATCTAGAATCTAGAATCTGCACACCTCCGTCCCCTTTAAACTTTAAATTGAAGCTTGTTAACGGAAATATGGAAATATTTTCAGTCAATTTAGCCCGTGTAACTAGTATCAAATTTGAATTTGAATTCAGAGTCAAAATCACAATGAGTCGAGTTTCGAGTGTCGAGTGGTATTTTGTGTATGTAAGATGCTAGATAAAGTACTTTGGACTTTGGACTTTGTTCTAGGAATGCTAATGTATCTAATAACCAGAAGAGTTCTCTTCATGGGCATTGTCTTCTTGTGAAAAATAATGAGAGCAGAGACATGGAGACATGTGTGAAATTTTGGCTTTGACCGGGATAAGTTTACCCAGTTCAAAGAGGCGAAATGCATGTATACCATATCTATATGTGGCAGGAAGATGATAGTCGACCATTATTTGGGTTGATTTCAAGTGCGGTCTGATTTGGTTGGCTTTGGTTTGATGAATTTAATGCTTGGTGTTTGGTATGACTGTTGCAATGTGGTTCCCAATGTTCCGATGTAACGCACATCGCACATGGGAACGTGAATTAGTGAGAGAATTGGATTTTACACGGTTGGCAATGTCAATGAGGATGAATTTGAATTTGAGTTTGAATTTGAATTCCTTTGACCTCAACTGAATCATCCCTTTGTTCTATTCACGCCGGTAATTTGATGCTTAAAAATCCGCCTCGTCTTTTCATTTTCGGCCTTCAAAGTTTCGGGGGTTTCGGGTTTTGCTTAAACTTTGTATGCATGAATCAAACCAAAATACAAAATGGAAATCTAAAAATAGGTGCAGAATGTAGATTACAAATTTGAAACTGTACGATGCAAATTGTACAAGAAAAGTTTATAGGTCAACTATAGGATATAGGTACATTTTCCATTTTCCATTGTCTTTGCTCTTCCACTGTAATTTGAACTCGTTTCAATTCAATCCAATTAAATTAAATTGATTCCAGTTCAATTCAATTCAGTGTCAAATTACGGGGATGATGCATAACAAAATAATTTGGATTTGGATTTGAATGATGGTCTGTCTGCTCTGTAGATGATCAACGATCATTCCGTCATTTGTTATTTTTTCAACTTTTCAAAACGTTTCAACAAATTAGACTCCTCAGTCCTCAGCCACATGTAAAATACGTATGTTGTGCCTATTGCCTTCATGTTTCATAAGTGAACTTTTCGCAATTTGTACTAAAATAATACGTAACTTTGTACATGTCCAAATGTATGGAAAATGGACATTGGATAGTTTAAAAACAAACCACCGAATTTAAATTTCACTTGAAATTTCAATTTTAAACTTTTACAACAGATAACGTACAAGTTGGAGAATCTAGAATTTAGAATCTGATGTAAATTGGAACCTGAGCTTGGCAATCATTCGACCACCTCTATCTTCGCCGTCACCACCACATTCACCCACAGCTAGAGTCTAGACTCTAGAGTTAGAGCTATCAATCACCAATTTTTGCAAAATTTTCTATAAAAATGTAAATTTAACTTGCGGGAACGGTGAGTGAAATATTGTACGCTACAAAATTATGCTCTTTTTATGTGCATTTGTCTAGTGCCTATTCTACAGTACAGTACAGTACAGTACAGCAGTGGGAGCAACAAGGTGGAATATTAAATAATAAATAATTAGTGTGAAATTACTGATTGAGGTAATTATCATGGACATTCTGATTCTGATTCCGATTCCGATTACAACGAATGGGGTAAAACCTTAGGGAATTTCACTCGGTCTCTGCTGTATTTCTACATGTTTCTCTGTACGTGGCATTTTTGTAGCTGATAAAGAGAAACATCTAGAAGCTAGAATCTAGAATCTAGAATCTAGAATCTAGAAATAGATGTGCTGTTAACGATATACAAATCAAAATTAGTTTTTTCCTCTCAATTATTTTATTGGTTTACAATTTACGAGGATTCATTATCCGCCGGATAGATATGACTTCTTCTTTGTTGACTATTATTATTATTATTACAAAATATTATGGATTCTCCATGTACTTTTGTTGTGTTTGCAGAAGGATGTGGATTTTGAACGTGTGGTTTTCGGATTCATTTATTTTTTAATAATGATGCCTTAGGGTGGATGGTGAATAGTGGATGAATGCGGGAATAAAGCACGTCAGAGCAAAGCCCTTTTTACTGATATTACATATTACGTAAATATTATGTACATTGTGCATTGTACATGAATTTATTCCACATTTCCAGGTATCAATATTGATATTATAACTTTACTCTCCGTCCTATTATTACACCAACACCAACACCAACCGCAAGCCGAGCAACGCCACGTCATTATCATTATCATTAGGAAACATTTATATTCTCTAATAGATATTAGGCTGACTAATAACTGATGAATGGGATGGAATGGCGAAAAAAGAAGGTGAAAACCATAAAATCTCATGCCTTCCTCCAAAGTAAATATAAAATGTACAACACTAAACACTGAACACTGAACACTGAACACTGATAGAAAGGTAGTTATGGTGGGAAGTGGGAATTGTATTAATTAAATCTCAGTACTCTCTTTTGCTCCAAGTCATTAGCATTAAAGCAATTCGGATTCGGATTCTGATTCCAATAACCATAAAAATAAAATAAACGGGAATGAAATTAATACGGCTGCCGAGAGTCACACTACATATTACAATATTACATATTATGCTTGTAGCCCTTTATACTTTGTAGTATTAAACCTACACGTGGCATTGTCCATTGTCCATTGTACATTTAATTATGACGATACAGTACAACTTGCAATTAAATTCATAATCTTTTCCCTATACGCAGTGTAGATTGTTCAAAAGCAAAAAGACTCGTGTAAATTAACCACACTGTTATTATTATTATTATTATTTCTCGTCCATCTACAACCTACACGACCCACTTTCCAATTTCCATGAATTATGAATTATGAATTAGTTATCGATCAAAAATCAACGGGGAGGGATTTCACAATTTTTCCGTGTGAATGGTAAATGATTAAAATGTATTTTGTACAAATGTACAATGGATTCTTTGAGAAACGGTAGTGAAGAAAGGGGGAAAAGTGCGAGGAGCAATACTAATATCAATAGTAACATTGGTAACTGAAATATTTATTCCTTCATCCATATTATTATACAAGACAAGTTTACATGACATTTTATTACATGTAAAAGAAGTAGGCATATTTTGCATGGTTACGTGGTTAAACCTTTTCCTGAAAAATGAAAAGGGAAAAAAGCCAGAGTGAAGAGTGAAGACTGTTAAAAAAGAAAGAACGAGAGAGAGAGAGAGGGGGAGGTGAGAGGGACAGTCAGACAGGCAGCAGACAGATAGATAGACAGATGGCGAATTGAACAAGAAAGAAAAGAGAATAACCCATGAAGATAGATACATGAATACTTTTTGAATTTTCATGCATAAGTCATGCACTCAATTCATGTTCTTGGAACAAGTTAGAACCTCTTCAATTCCCATCCTCAATGTCCACAGTCCACACTCTTAACTTTACATTCTACATTCTACATCATACCTCTCTGTCCCTGTCTGTCTCTGTCTCTGTATTTTGACCAAGTTGCAGTCTCCATTCTCCACAGTTGTTTGTTTGTTTACAATCAAACATATTGACATTTCTCCTTCTCGTTTACGTCATAACTTTCCACCCTAACTTTGTGCCGTACGACGTACGATGAATTCCCTATGAGTTTTGAACAGAATTTAAATCTGAATTTCCTTGTCATCACATCACATCAAATATCAAATCACATGCTGTACATATTTCATCACCATACATCATACGTGTTGACATCTAGAATCTAGAATCTAGAATCTAGAATCTAGAATCTTGAATTGTCATGTAAAGGAACAGAAAAAAGTGAACCAAAAAAGTCATGAAAAACATTTGTGCAAAAACTTTTGGTTTGAGACTTTTCAGTTTTTGAGTTCTTGCGTAAATATTGGAAACTGGAACCCACACAGACAAAAACAAAGATTTGAAATAGACAAATAATAATCAAAGTGCTCAATTTTTTTTACATTTTTTATACTAAGAATTGTGCATTGCGAATTAAATTTTTTAAGTACTCGGCTGCATGATTACAATTATTACAATTAATGTACAATGAAAATTGTATTGTATTATGCACTGTGCATACAGGTATTTCAACACTCTTTACCTTTTGAAAATTTAAACGGAGCGTGAAAAAACATTAAAAAACAGTAAATGTACGTCACGTGATATGCACGCTTGTAATTTTTGTAATTGAGCATCGACAATCGAGAAGCAAAAGGATACAAATTTAAAAAATATTTTTCCACCTACTAAGTACTTTTTATACATATGCTTCATGGATTTTACCATGCATTAAATAATATCAACTTGGGATCAAAATAACATGAGTGGAATCGAAAATTGAAGAGAATGGAAATGAAATGAAAATAAAAGAGAAAACAGATGCGTGCTTTCCCCATTCTCCATTTTCGGGGAAAAAGTTGAATGTGTATTAAGAGTTTTTATGCTGACGTTGATGCTGATGCTGAGGATGACATTGATGGTTGTGATGGTAATGTTGGTTTTGGCGTTGTTTTTCCTGTCACCTCATTTCGCCTTGGATTTGGAAAAACTTGTCACCATGTTTCATTAATTAGAGTGTAAAGTTCTGGATCTGGTTTTGGTTCTATTTTTACATGCGTTTTCTCACTCGTGCTCTTCTTCTTTTCTACTTTTCCCTTTCCCCCTTTTCTTGTAAATTGTACAAACATCTTGTTTCTGTTTTTGTTTTTAGTTTTTGTTTTTGGCTCTGACTCTGACTTGTTTGATCAGTTTGGTTGGTTTTACTTATACCAAGATTCATGGTTTTGAGCTTCTGGTTGCAAGTTGGAAGTTGGAAGGTTCTGTTCAAGTTTTTACGTACAGTTGACTACTGTGCTGTGAAGAAAGTAGGAAAGTAGGGAAGAGAAAAGAGAAAATTGAAATGTTTTCCTCAATCTCAATCTTAATCATGCCATTCACATCCAGTCATATGAGTGAAAGGTTTTGGCTTTGGTTTGGTTTGGTTTGGTTTGGTTTGTTTTTCTTAACAAAGCTGTCAATTTAAATATATTCCAAATTCCAAGTTTAAACCTGTGGCTGGTGCACTAAATGAAATGTACTTGTAAACTGGAAAGGGGAAACTGGAGTGAAAACCACATGTAAATTTATGTTCTTTTAATTGGTCGTCAACTATCTGTTGATTTGGATGTACATTGTGCATGTTGGAAGTTGGGTGTTGAGTGTTGAGGTTTATTTAAGGTCCATTTAAATGTGTCAAAGTGAGCGGACTCAATTCCCTTTTTACTCTCCGTTTTCAAGTTTGTGGCTCATTTCCAGGATTTTATTGATCATTAAGGCGTTGATGCTGGATGGATGGTGGAATGGTGGACACTTGAAATAATTAATGGAATCCAAACCAATCCAATCCAATTCAATCCAATCCAGCTCAATCGAGTCTAGTCAAAGTCGCTGTCAATGTCAAGTCACAAGCACCAGCACGTTCAACCCACGTTCCAAATCCCACAACTTACCATTTATGTCCTGTGTAAATCTGTGTTCTATCAACTAGGCAAATTTACGCTCTACTTTCTACATTCTAAATTCTACATTCTACAGCTTTCAGTCAGTGAACGGTAAGAGGAAAAAATGTAGGGATTTCCTAAATATACAAAGGATTTAACTCGTTATTTAGTATTCCGTGTTTTTACGATTAGTGTTTAGTGTTTAATATGCATGGAGCATGTAGAATGTAGAATACAGGACATGAAACTGCATTTAAATTCGCAATCCGAGCTCAATTTTCCAAGTAGTAGAGCAACAAAACTCTTCAATATACACCCTCAATTTGATCAATTATCATTCCATTCCTCTTTTATAAATTCCAAATTCTAAGTTCCAACTTTCACAACCAAACTTTGAGTTTGAATTTTTAAGTCTCTTTTATACATCTAGATTTGGTTTGTGGTTTGTAGTTTGTAGTTTTTACATGTCTCAAATTTTACAACCTCAATCACTTGCAATTGCGAGGGCGCACGAACTCTGGACTCGAGACTCTCTGGGATAATGTCAACAAGAAAAAGTAGAGTGAGAGTTGAGAGAAATAAATTATAAACCGTTTCCAATATGAAAAATATGGTCAACTTCAAAATAATTTGACCTTCAACTGAAATTGGAAATTGGCAAAGTTTCTATTCCAGTCCCAAATACCAAATACGAAATATAAATAGACAGAAAAACTTGGAATTTGACCCACTAATTTATTTATGCATCATTTCCCCTTTAATATACTGGTATTAATATTCTGCATTGTGCATAAACTATGGGTGATTTTGTACTTTGTAATTTGTGTTGTGTAATGAGTAGAGAAATACATATCTAGAATCTAGAATGTATATTGTGGATTGTAGCCAAATGTTAGGTAAAAAGTGGATATTTTGGGAATTTATTTTTAGATAATTGCACTGCATTTTTATTGACTCAAGTTCTAGTAGAATGGGAGTAGGAAAAGGATATTTGACGTAGACTATTGATTTACCCGACAAGGAAAAGGAAAAGGACGACTACGACGAGGAGCACAAGTACAATAATAAAATAATAATAATAATGACGACTAAACCGAAAAGAACAGGAAAGGACGAGAGCTTACAGTAATGAGCTGTGAGTTGTGTGTTGTGTTGTGTGTAAATAGTAAATGTGTGCTGATGCTGGTGCTTGTGGTTATTATTATCATCAGAAAAAATGGAATATCCTGAATCTAGAATCGAGAGTCCGGAATACGGTATAAAATGTCTAACCTTTGTGGAGAAAAGGGGAAAGAGTACAGAGTACAGACTTATATTATTATAGATAGAGATCCATGAGAAAGGAGTAGGAAAAAGTTGGGAGCATCACCAACTTGTTTTTTTGTGCCATTCCTATTCTCATTGTCTTTGTCTTTGCCGTTGTCTGTAGAATGTGGAAAAGTATCAAGTATGAACCGTATGAACATATGAAGAGTGACTTTCTCCTGCTTGCTCTCTCCTTTCTCCAGTCATGTCACTGTCATTTTCTTCATTTCCACTGGCCTCCTCAGGCTATAAATAAAGTTGACAAAAAATATAGTGCTACACAGAAGCAGAGCCCAGCGTCTAGATTCTAGATTCTCGAGTCTAGGTTCTAGAGTCTAGAGTCTAGTTTCTAAAGTCTAGAATTTAGTATTTGGTGCATACTGTACTGTAAACCTATATTGCAGCGTCATACGTGTGAAGGATGGCGTGAGAGATGAAAAAGTACAGAGAACTACAGTAGTTATACCATATAAAATCTAAGATCAGTTGTACATAAGTTTCATGTAGCAAGTAGAAAGTAGCCAGTAGCCAGTATCCAGTAGGAAATTATGAAACCACATGTTTGTTCATAAAACCACGTAAAAAACAAGTTTTTTTAGATGTACCGTATTTATACGTACATTGTACAGTGTACAGCGTACAGTGTACATTGTACCTATAAATGTAAGGACAAAAATAGCTTTTAATCAAAAACTTTGCGGGTAAGAAAAAAGTTGGAATTTTTTGATGGTGAGTGTGAGTGTGACTGTATGAAGGAGCGAGAGAAAGGAGAAAGAGTGGTGAGAAATTTATGACCAGTAACTCTAGTTGTAGATCTAGTGGTTTCCAGTCTCAAGTCTCAAGGAACCAAAAACAAGAACAAGCCAAATTCCAGCTCCAGCTCCAGTTCCAATTCCAGCTCGAGTGGCTCGGACTCCAACTATAGTTATTACTCTCACTCTACCGCTGACTCTTACGCTCACCCTGACTCTGACTCTGACTGTGATGATGACGTACGTGTTGAACTGGAAAATATAGAGACATTCTAGATGCTAGATTCTAGATTCTAGATTGTACACTGTACACTGTACACTGTACACTGTACAGTGTACAGTGTACACTAGGAATGGCTGAGACACTTTCATTCATTTTTCCCAAGGTTCTCCTTACACTTTACTCGAAGCACAGATTGCGAAATGATTCTACATTCTACAGTGTATCATTCCCGTATATGACGCTTGTCGCTACATATTTTACATGTTACATTGAACGTTGACGTTGAAAGTCGTTACTTTTGTTACTTGAACTGTTAGTGTTATTGTCCAGAGTTGAGTGTTCAGAGTAGCGAGTACAACAGGTCTGAGAGAAATCATCTTTGTATGTGCAATAACGCCATTTATTTATCTATATTTTGTGATTGCGTATGGAGAATGGAGAATGGAGTATGAACAATGAGAAGGAAAATGAATACGGGACTGTTTTATATTATATATTATATTGTAGTCAAACTGATGAGGCTCCATGTGGCATGATGAAGAAGGCACAATCACAATGACAATGACAATGAGAAGGACAAGGGACGTAGATGGGACGTGGGAAGGTTTTTTTCTCTCTCTTTGTTTGTTGATCATCACCATCATTGGGTTGGATTGGATTGGGTTGGATTGACCACAGGAGTAAATCCAAAAATGTCTTCTCTTTTCCTTCTTTTTGTTTCCATTCTTTTCCTGTGGAGTGTGGACTGTGGAGGTCCGAGGTGTTTGTCGTTTGTACAATGTACAACATAGAAAGGAGAAAGGAGAGACAAAGTACGGTACGGCACGAATTCACATTACATTCAAACTTGGCAACAAACTGCCAACTGCCAACAACCGGCGAGTGGCGAGTGGCGACTGGCAACATGACGTAGATTGACCATATTCATTCAATTCAATTCAATTCAATTTCCTATTTCCGCTACCTCAAACTCTTCCAATTGTTCATCCCTTTCTTTCCCACTTTCCTTCCATTTTATCTTACCTGTCAACTGAACTGGCAACTGGCTTTTGACTATAACTTTGGCTCTGGATTCCACTTTAACTCAAGATCTCAAGAGTTGACCATTCAAAACAAACCGCCCAGAATCAGACAAGAAAAAGTCAGAGGATGGAAATGGAGATGGAAATTTCCTGAAAATTCCATCTAATCTAAAAGTAACAAGTATTAAAAATTGGGAATTGAACGCCGTTAAAACTACCTGTATTTTAAATGGAATGGCCTTGTTTAAATGGACAAGGCGGTGGTCGGTGGACCTTCCCCTCACAAAACCGGATTTGTTGTAATGACGCTTGTAGCTTGTAATATGTGATGACGCTGGAGTTGTAATTCTGTTTCTGTTTCTGATTCTGATTCTAGTTGTAGTTGTGATTGATATTGGGGTTGAGGTTGAAGTGGCTGGTTGTTGCAATTCAACCTAATGAAATGCAATAGCAAAATATGGGAATGGAAATGGTGGTGATGTTGTAATGTGTATAAAGTCATGTACGATATATTATTAGATGTGTCTATGCATATAGGGATATAGAATATACAGAGTGAATTGTATATATCATATATTGTCTAAGTGCCATTTTTGAGTGTTTGACGGCTACTATGCTTTCTACATGTTACTGTTTCTGTTTGTGTGTATTGTGTTTGTATTTGTGTGCGGAATGAATAGTTTGCGTGAATCAAAGTGGAGCTAAGTGTGTACCGTTGTTTTGTTTGTGTGCAGCAGTGTGTACATATTTTACATATTTTACATAGGTGAGTGTTGAATGTTGAGTGTGTTGGCTGGTTACTGGTTACTGGTTACTGGTTACGTTAGAACAACATACGTCGCAGTTTGGTTGTGAAATGGGGAAAATCGGAAGTACAAGAGAATTTGGATAATACTGTTTAAATTTAGACGACCAAATCCATTCCAGTGTAGCCCTTTTTATGCTTGATTTGATGGGAGAGAAAAGGCGAAAAGTGTTTGTTGTTTGTTGCCATTTCTGGATTCTGGATTTTGGATTTTGGATATGTACGTAAATTACGTGGATATTTTGATTTGGATTTGGCTACTTTTATCGAGTCAATTGACCAACCATTGAGGATAACTATCGTCCTTGATATATTTATAGGTTGTACTTGTGACTGGTGCCTGGTGAGTTGTAGGTGCATGAAGTATTAGTGTTGCACAGACCATTGACGAACGACTGTATTGACTAATACATGTAAAATATTATCGTATATTATGTAGTCGGGCTTCTGTTTAAGTCAGCGATGCCGATGCGGATATCAATAGCAATATCCACATCGATAAATATACACATGAGAATGTAGGCTGTAGGCTGTACAATATACATTACAAAGTGTGCTCACTCCTCATTCCTCATTCCTCATTCAAAGTGCCAAGCTTAATGTACGAGAAATAAATAAATATAAAAAATATACACACAAATATAGACAAACAGGACAAGGCGCCGAATGCGAATGTGAATGGTGAGGGTGTTGCGAGTTGGACCACTTTTAGCAGTAATAAATACTAATATTTACATGCTTTCAACTGGTGACTGGACTTGACCAATGCCAGTGCTAGTAAAAAAAATTGAACGTCAGAGGAAGCAAAAAAAACGCTATCAACATCAACATCAATATGAAAACTTATCAGTTATCAGCATGTTCATCTTGTTTCCACGTCGTCATCGCATCTACAAAAAGCAGTTTAATGACTGTTGTAAACATAAAATATTGGAGGTTGGAGAAAATAGAATAGAGAGAAACGAAAGGGAAAAAAATATGGAGCTGATTTTCGATTTGATTTTTGAACTATTTATTTCTACTTTGTACTTTGCACTCTTTGTTTGCAACAGGCTTCAACCCCTTTTACATAACAAGGAGCAAAAGTTGTAGAACCTCCTCTTGAGCCTTTGTTTTTGTCTTTGTTTTTGTCTCTCCATCGATTTCGGTTTCGGGTTTCGTTGTTTTGGGTGTTTGAATGGACAAATCCATGTATAAATTCTGAATCTGATATTTGAGATGGATTTACCTACAGATTTTCCAAGAATGCATCTGAATCTGAATTTATATTTGAATTCCAAGGAGATCACCAACATTTACTTTCCTTCTCATCCTACCACACCACACGATACAACATTCCACGCACAAATGTTTGTCTATTTGCTATTTGCTCAGCGCTTAACGTCCAGGAACCAGGATCCGGCACCGACTGTAGACTCGAAAGTCAACAGTCTACTTTCATACATGTTTTCAGATGAAAATACAGGTAATCCCATGGAAAACCTTTAGACTTGAGACTTGAGACTTGAGACTTGAGACTCGAGACAAAACAAAAGGATTGAATAAATCCATACCAAAAGGGTCAAAAGTTAAAAGCAAATAAATTTCACAGCTTCCCCTCACCTCAACATTCACAATCAGTCAAGATTCAAGAGTCAAGAGAATCAGAGCACTTGACTCCTACTCGCTATTTATTTATTTATTTGAATCCCATTGATTCCATTTATTTAAGCCTATTATTTATTCTATTACACGTAGACCTATGAGAAATTTTGGCAACAAAAATTGATTAGCTCGATCAACTGGTTGACTTGATTGAACTTGTGAACTGTTCATCATTTGGCACACAGTGAAAATTACCTTGGTGCAAAAATAAACCCGATTGGGAAATAATAATAATTATAATAATTATTATTATTATCCGAGTTAGCGCCTCTCTTACTGCGAACATTGATATTTAATGCTAAATCCAAGAGAAAGGTGAGAGCGTGTTCTACCTCATTATTTCATCATTCATCATTTATCTGTTACACACTCTTCACCCGCTATCGGAATTTTGTTCCATTTTTAGGTATTTTTACACAACTTTTGACGCAACGTCCAATTCAAGCATGTTTTATGCATTATGCATACGTCTGTGAAATGGCCATAAACTGGTTTTGTGTTTTGTCCTTAATATTCATGTTATTATTGGTCTTTGGTCATTGAATTCCACTTCCAATTCCATTATCCGTCTGTTTGAGGTTTGTGGTTCGTGGTTTGAGGGAATGTTTTACCTCATCCGTTTTTTTCCACAGTTTTATGTTAACTCGAGATGTAGATGTAGATTGAGATTAAGATTTCGATTTAGATTCAGGGTTGAATTGCTTTAGATTTGAATGATTGGACTGGAATGAAATGAAATGGATTGGGTTGAAACCAGAATTACAGAATTAGAACTACAACTAGAATCTAGAATCTAGAATCTAGAATCTAGAATCTAGAATAAAAAGAAAAAGAATGCAAGTGGGAATTGGGTTTGACGTTCGTCATCGTCATCGCCGTCGTAGTCGTTGTTTTTTGTTTTCGTCATCCAGTGGAAACTTGGAGTGAAAAAATGTAGCATAATAACAGAGGAGCGAACAACAGGAACGGGAATGGCAACGACCAACGATCAACGATCAAAAAAGTATAAAATATTATATAATACTCATGTTATTACATTGCGCTAGATAAACTCATGTTCATTCCTCGGCTCGGTTGCTCCAGCCAACAAAAAACAAAACCCCAAGAAGAAAAGGAGAGGCAAAACACAGAGAACAGAGAGTATAGATGTTTAGAGTATAGAGTATAGAGTATAGCACACCAAACAGAAAAGGGAGAACAGTGAGAAAAAATGATTTGCTAAAAATACCTGGGCTATCTGAGAAACAAATCGGTTTAATATTATAGTAGAGAAAAGAGTAGCATGATTAACGTGTGTTTGGTTTGGTATTGGATTGAATTGGATTGGGTTGGATTGGATTGGAGCAGCAGAGTATGGAGTATGGAGTATGGAGTACCATAATAATATCATAATAATAATCGGCGAGTTTTTCTCCTTATCCCTCCAACTTCCAAACTCCAAACTCCAAACTCCAAACTTTCCCTCAGTTTGAGTTCTGGATTGCGTGTCAATTCCAATAGCAAGAAAAATAACAATTCTTCTACCTGTAAATCCGAATCCGAATACAAATAATATGATTATGCATAGAATATGGAATATAGAATATAGAATGGCTAAGTATAGACTTGTACACTGTACACCGTACACCGTACACATTTATTTACGTATGCATGTATTTATGTATTTATGTACGGTATTCTCAAAATATGACATGAAAACCACAAGTGCTTGCGTATTCTGTGCATTCCTTATTTGTGTATTTATATTTGTATTTTCCCTCATAAAAAAATGTTATTGTGTTCGATGAGAATCTAATGGCATCTAATGAGACACTTTAGTGAGATTTTAATACGACTTCGGTCGAAAATCTCATTGAATTCCATCAAAATTCAATGGGAATCCAATCGATTTCCATGGAAATCTCACTACATTTGAAATTTAATATTTTTAGTGAGATTTTAGTAACATTTTAATGAGACTCAATGAGAATCTAATGATATTTTAATAAGATTTTAGTGAGATTTTCGACCATAAACACATTAGACACCACCATAATATTTTTTTCTGAGGGTTCACAATATTTATAGACACATTTTGCTATATGGCATACCGTATGTAGTGTGTATAGTAATTTTTCTCTATTTTTATACCACTTTCCTCTATATCAATATATTCAATGTAGAGGAAAAAGGTACAAAAATAGAGAATTTATATTTATATCCACACACAAAAAATAGACAAGTATAGATTTTGTCCTCATATTTTCCCAGTGCATTTTCACATATTCATAATATATAAATATAGACTCTTTTTTAGGTACAAATCCATTAAATTCATTTTTCCTCTATTGTGTTATTTTCTGCTCCTTCTATTTTGCATCCTATTTTGTTATTGTTATTTGTCTAGATCTAGACTCTAGATTCTAGATGCTAGATTCTAGATTCTAGATATGGAGAAAATAAATATAAATTGCCAAAAAAAAACTGGATGGACGACGATGACATGAAAAGTGGAAAGGGTTTTGAAAGTAACTAATAAAAAGTGTAGCTCCTTGTAAATTGTAAACCTGTTTCGCTCTTTTCGTTTTGTATTTCATATAACGATTTTTGAGATGTAAAAATTCACTCAAAGATTCAAGTCTTAAATCTCAAAGGTATGAAAAAATGTCAGTTTTAAATAAATACTTGGAAATTCAAACCGTGTAAAAACAAAGAATGGGAGAGTGGGAAATGTAGGATGAATCTTGAATCTACCATGTAATTACAATGCATTTATTAAGTAGGATTGAGTAGAATACTCTTTTACTACTTTTACTACAGCTTTGTTCTTCCTATCATTTATTATTTACTGTACACGGAGTAGTCGACACTCGACACTCGACACTTGGCATTTGACAGGTGAAAATACTCAATACTCGATACTCGATACTCGTACAAGTTTACGCATGTGGTTGTTGCTTAGATTTTACATAGATTTGTCCACTTTCTCGTTTCTCGTACACCGGTAATTATTTATTCCTTTATTTATTCATGCAGTGAATGCTCATGAAATGCTCAATTACATCGAGTTGTACGCTGTACACTGGACACTGGACATTGGACATGTGTGCAAAATACAAATGCGGAATGTATATCTAGTATCTGGTATCTACGACGTACGACCTGTTTTTCTCTTTTGCTCTGTTCAAAAAAAAGTAAGTTTATATTTTGAGCACGACAACTGGAGCAAAACAAGAGTTTGTAGCTGATTACAACTTTTACCATGTAATTATATGATAAATGGTAAATGATCAACAGTTTGATAGTAAAAGTAAAAACAAAACAAGTACAACTACAACTTGGGCCACTAGAAAGAGAAAGAGAACTTGACAATTTAAAGGCATGTTGAACATGTAAAGTTTTTTATTTCAAATAAATCTGGTGCTGGTGCTGTTTTGTTATTTTGCTGGTTTCTCTGTTCACGATCGTGATGTGGACGTGATTATGATTGTGATCCTATTTTGTAGTTTGTAGTTTGTAGTTTCCAACTTGAACTCTAGATTTTTTTTTTCAAACAGTTTTGACCACTAAATTTGTATAATAAAGTTGTTGTGGTAAATTTATGCGGTTGCATATTGATGGACTTATTTTTAGCTCCAGTCCTACACTTGAACAGTTTTGGTCATTAATGTTTACGACATTTTTCATAAGTACATAAGTACAGAGAACCCGAGAAGGAGAACGAGGGAACAGAATGGAGTGGAGTGGAATGGAAATAGAGTGGTGACGAAACCGTATAATCATAATCATCAACTTAATGCATGACGCATGCTAATATACATGTATGATGTTTGATGTATGATGTGTGTGCCGAACATCCACATACTTTGTATTTTTTACTCCCTTTTACTTTTCTAAATTTATTGGAAAAATTAGAGTGACAAGAGGAACAACCCTTTTTGAATCAAGTAATGACGATGAGGAACAAAAACCAAAAACCAAAACGACAACGATAGTGACATCAACATTAACAGTTTTGAATCGTCAACATTTCATTATGTCACATGTCACACAGTTGTCCATTGCCCAACGTCCACTGTTATTTTCCATATCGTCAACGGTCAATTGTCAATTGGATCCGTATGTCATTCAAAAGTAAATAGTGACCGGATAATGTGACAATTTTTTCAACTGTCTTTTTTCATTCTAAATCCAAAGTCCAAAGTGGAGGATAAAATATCCATGACAAAAATTCCAAGCATTTACAATTTACAATCTACACTCTACAATCTACACTTATTAGAAAACTCCATTAAAAAATCAAATGAAATTAACTACAATATTTTAGGACCAAAACCAAAACAGGATTTGATATGCTCGAGATTCACATTTCCATTTGGAATTTCATAATATTGCTATGAAATATGTCCAATGTCCAATGCCCATTGACAATCAAATGGAGAGTGGATTAAAAAAATGTTTTTATTTTAGTCAACGGGAAATGGAAAAATGGGAAATTGATTTTTTACTTTTATTTACTTAGGCCATATGCATTACTTATAAATGTATAATGTATAATGTATGTGCCATATGTGTGGAGTGTACAGACATTACACATTACACATCAATACATCAATACGCTAAAAATGTATGACGTCCGTTTCTCCTTCTCATGTTTGTTTGAGCACAAAGTCAAGGAACAGACGGCAAATGGGCATCAAAATCCAAATCGTCATAATACACGTACAAAAAATAAAGGACGTCAACCTTTTTAATGACGTCGTCCTCCTCCTCTATGACATGAAATAGCTCATACTTGATATTTGAAGTGGACAAAAGTACTTTTTGTCCTCCTTTGACATTTATCTAGAATCTAGAATTTAGAATCTAGAATATGAAAGGAGTAGGAAATATTGAAAGCTGTTTGTTGGCTCAAAACTCACAATTCAAAACTCGATACTCGATACTCGAGACTCTAGACTCGAGACGATGTACGATAAAATACTGACAATTCTTTACACATTTACTTTGAAAATTTAAAATTACCTCCGTCATTTGGACAAAGTCCTTGTAAATTTAATTAGAGTCGTACATATGAGTTGAATGTATATTTTACATGTCTAATGTCTAGTGTCTGTTTTCTACGTTTGCCCATTTCTACATTTTCCATTCCTTTCTTTAAAATTTTCATGTAAAGTTTAATGTTGCTACTCCAGACGTGAAAAATCCAGATTTCCAGATTTGGTACAATCAACAGCCAACAGCCAACATTCAACAGTTACTACGTACAAGATAAAAGATCCAACACCGAACGCAAACTTACAAATTTTTTTATAAATATTATTTAATATTACGTTTGTATCCATGTGGATGCTGAAGATGCAGTTTTCACCATTTTCTCAATTCGAGGAAAGAAAGATGTGAGACTAAATTATTGAAATTTTAAATATTAAATATCAGGGGCAGGCAGTTGGATAGCAAAGAAGCAGAATAAAAAATCAAAATAAAATGTAAAGGTAAAAGTAGATGGAAGAGGAAAGTGGAAAGTGGACGCTCTCTTTATGAATTCAACTCTGACTTTAACTTGTGGAAATGACGGAAATTCATCAAAAAATAAACTAACCAAACCAAACCAACCAGCTTTACGTTCCCAACTCTTAAGCCAACTCAGTACAATTGTAACGGAAAGAGAAAGAAGGAATGAGCGAGTGAGCGAGTGATTGAATGAGTTGGGAGTGAATGAAAAATGAAGGAGAACAGGAACTCGAAAACGGGAAAACTCCGGTTTGACTCCAACTGTGAATAAGAAGCGGAGTAAAATGTGCTAAATAAATAATTAATCTCTGCATATCTTATATTTTGTCATTCTTCATTCTTCCCACTCACTTCTCCCCTACTCTTTCATTTACTTGTACCATTTTCTCTTCTGCTAGTGCTGGTTCTGGTGAAAGTGGGCATGTTTAGTCCCTTGAAATCTGGAATAATAAAAGATGGTTTCAACTCTTTCTCCTTCCTGGATACTGGATAGTAACGCTACTACTTTTCTGAATTTGAATGTGAGCAAGATAAATGACTGAATAAAGATGTCCACACCACATCACTCCACACTCACAAAGAGAATAGAAAATACAAGCATACAGTATCTACGTAAAAAAATAGAGAAGGAACGAAAAAAACAGGAAAAAAGGTGCTGATGCAGAGAAAAATTCAATGGATTTATCCACATTACGCCACAAATTTAAATATATATATACAAATCATATATCTGTATCTGTATATTGTATATTCATATAAATGGATATCGAATTGAATCGGATCGAATCTTCACCTTCATCTTTGTCTCTGTCGTCTTTGTCGCCTTCTTTTTTGTCTAGTGTCTCTTGTCTTGTTTTACGTCTACGTCTTTTCCCCCATCACCATCACCATCACCATCATCATTTGGGGTTTCTTTTGATTTCATTCCAAGTATTTCCTTGAGTGTTTTTCATAGATATTAAATTTCCTCTGTATTTTGTATTTTGAATTTTATATCCAATGTCATGTATGGAGTATGGAGAATGGAGGAATTATAATGATTCACGTCTCTCACAGATCTACGTTACCTTTTTCTGTTATATAGGCAAAATGTAGAATGTAGAATGTAGAATGCAGAAGGTGGATATTATATTACCTGTACAGTGTAAAGTGTAGTGTGTGTTTTGTTGAGTAATGGGAATTTAAGTAGACGGGTTAGGAAATGGTTAGCGTCTAAGTGCGTTTCAACTACATCCATGTACAATGTACAATGTACATGTATTACATGAATATAGATGTAGAGTGTAGAGTGTAGAGATATGCATATGGATATAGATATACGTGAGTTGGTGACGCAAATGCTTCAAAATCCTATACGTTTTGAGGAGGAGAAAGAAGGAAAACTCCATTCATTATTCAACAGGCATTTCAAGCTCAATGCTGCTCCATTTACACTTTTCTCCGCTCTCTCTTCCTTCTTCTTCTTCTTTTTTCTACGACTGCTTCTTGTTTTTGTCGCTGACTTGTCCTGGGATGTACAATCTACAATCTACACTCTATACTGTACATTGTACATTGTACATATAGCATGGCCATTTCTATATATACGTGAGTATAGAGTATAGAAATGGCCATGGCCGTAGTTGGTAGTTTTTAGTTGGTAGCTCAACTCATTCAGCCCAGTTTGATGTAGTTTGGTTTGGTACACTTTGGTTTGTTTGGATCCAGTTTATTTATTTGTGAGTTCAAGTAACTGTTTTGGTATGTATGGTATTTGTAGGGAATTTTCCACGCTCCACCTTTCATGTTATGGGTAGAAATGTCAAGTCTGGAATCTATAATTTGGATTGTAGATTTTGTAGTCTGAAGAGGCTCCTTCACCAGCCTCCTGCACACAGATGAAACATTACAAAACACTTTCTCCACTTTCCCCTCGATATATTATGCAGATACTCTGACATGCTCTGCTTTGGCTCCGTTTGGCTCCGTTTGATGAGGTGGGATGACTGTTTGAGAATGAAATCTTCATCACCCTTATTGTCCTCCTTTCCTACTCCGTTTCTACGATATTTTACACTCCGTTTTAGTTCCTCTGGTGAAAGCTAGTAGTAGTAGTAGTGGGCTACAATGTAGAGTGTAGAATGTAGAGCCAAGTCCCAAACTGACGTGAGACCAAACCACAAACCAAACCAAACCACCAAATTTCCAGCCTAATAGTACTAATAGTATTCTCCTGTTCATTGAAACTTGAGGTCAAGTCCAAGTACTGCAAGTCGTAGCCAAACTGTTCACTCTTTACTATGTATTTACTAACGATAGATAAGATGGAAATGGAGATGGAGATGGAGGTTTCTGGAACAACAGAGGAAATGGGACGCTGATCTTTCTGGAAAATGAACAGAAACTAGAAACCAGCTTCAAGGCAATGAATTTAGACATTAGACATTAGACATGTATACATGTATCAGCAAGACTCGTGACTCAAGACTCACGATATTATACAATATTTATCACGATCGCCACTGCGAATATACACTGAAAACCCGATATAGTGAACCGTGATATAACGAACTACTCGTTTTACCGAACCAATTTGTCCGGTCCCGG
>JAQGBH010001157.1:0-36036 GCA_034698265.1 Sminthurinus aureus | reverse complement strand
ATGGCAACCCATTAGATAATACATTGTCCCGTCAGCAAATGCACTGACCTTGATGGGACTTTTCTAAAGGGCCTTGGAGCAAACAGAGACATTAGTTACTTTGGAGAAAAATCTGTTGCTATAGAATTTCGTAACTGAAGAATAAGACTCGAAAAATCAGACTGGAAAATTCATGCCTTTTTCTAAAAAAATTGTGGAGCATAAAAAATTCGTCACGTCTCATGTTCTCAATTACATCTCAAAAACAGCTGCAATAAATTGGGTTGGAGCTTAAATTTCTACAAACCACAAGAAAAAGCTCATGAGCAAAAAGAAGTTGGATTTAACGCAATCCAATTGTTTGTAAATAAGCGAAATATTACAGAAGCAACGGAGAAATTACAAATGATTGCATCTGAGTAAATACTTGATGCATTTTAAACCTGAATCTTTGTCATTTTTTTGACGCTTACTTAGTAATACTTACATATTTAGGAAATTCTGAAATGAAAATGGAGAATTTTGGTCAGATGACAACTTTCCGTCGGAGAGAGAGAAATGACTACCAACATTTTGATTTCTGACTCTCTTATGTGGACTAACAGTCCACATAAGATGGAGCGTGCGATCTATCTGCAGGGTAAGGTGGCAACTTTACTGTCCCAAGTAATTAAAACGGCGTCAAACTCTTACCAAAAATTCCCCGTTGTCCTTGTTTCGTAGTTCATTGGCTCCGAGATTTATAGTCAAAGAATGTGCTTCACATTTATTCCACAATGGGCTTGTACTCAACGAAGAACAATGTCAACTGTCAAGTGCAAGTAAAACTGAAAGAATGTAAACAATTTGGAATCACTTGCAAAAATTATGTGAAATTCCAACGCCGTTTGTTAAATTGAAGCGTCTTGGGTCGCGCAATTAGTATTGAAGAACAGTTTCAGAACGCATTGTTTTCTTTCGTTTCGAAGCTGATTTAAACGCTTTCAGTCATTACAATTACAGAACTAGCTATAATTTTTGTAATTTCAAAGAAATTTGACCTTTTAAACCCTTTGAACACTCAACACCAAAACACAAAAGAATGACACACTGTTTTGTACTTTTTTTTTTATTTTTCCAGGAAATTCAACACGTTGCGAAGCATGTGTAATTTGTAGTCCAAAATCCAACATTCAAAATTTTGAACGGAATCATTTTTTTGTGCGTAATCGGTTCAAAGGGCGAAAAAATTACAGTTCGATGTACACTTTCACAAATCACAACCGCCTTAGTCTTCCTTCTTCATTCTGCACGTCAGTTTTCAAATTTCAAACGGTTGTACTTTTCAAATTTCAGTTGAAAACTGTACAATTTAAATTGTAAAGTCCACTCGCACTTTTTTTTCAAAAAATAAATAAGAAAATAGTGAAACGACAACGGCAATTCTTGACTCCCAACTCACAACTGGCAAATGCCAAAGGATGAATTTCCATTCAAATTCAAATGTAAATCCACAAACAGGTTTAGAAAGAAAAGTGTTTATCAAACAAACAAACAAAGTTCAACGTGTACAGATAAAAATATGCCGTGTAACATGTTTAAAAGAGGAAAACGCGCGTGTAAAATTCAAATGGATAAAGAAAACATGAAAAAAAGAAAAAAATGACAACCAAAAGTTTTAACTCTGTACTTTTGAGATGAAACCTCCGAGTTTCAAATTGTTGTTTGGAGATAAATTCGCCGACCAGTCAGAACTGCCGGCTCTTGAACGGTCTTGGCTGAATCTGGAGTGTTATTGTTTGTAAACGATAAGTTGAAGTGCCGAACCTCCGATTTCACATCCGGCAACTTGAAAAGTGGAATAGGACAACAATAATTTCGTATATTGACCATGAGAAAGCACACGACAGTAACTCCAGATCAGAGAGCCCAAAACTTGAGTCGGATACTTGCAACGGCGTCCAACTTCTCAAAAAAATGAATAAGTAAAATATCCGCTGAGCTTTTAGTTTTCTTTGTATTTTGTATTTGTCTTTTGTGTTCCGCTCAGAAATTGTTCCACTTCAATCCACCTTGGCTCTTTTTCGGCACTATTGACAACAGCTTTTGCTTTTTGTCCATCTCCCTCTGCGTGTGGACTGTTGTTTTTGTTTTTGGCAACGTCTTTGTGTTGCTAAGAAACGGTGTAGAGTGAAAAATAACAAGAAGTTTTACATGCATTCTGCATGTCAATAGTCAATAGACACTTTTGTGCTGATGGAAAGTCGACTATTCATTTACATTTGACCGGAAAAGTCCGTCCAGAAAACTTTTAATCTTTGATACAAATTCCAGTTGAAAAAGTCGTTGTAGTTTTGAAGTTTGAGGATTGAGCTAATTGACTTTGAGAAATCTCGATATCTGCTCCGCTTTTTTGTTTGTTTACTTGATTCTCTCCCCTCGAATTTCCAGTTTGTGACTCTGTACTCTGTACACAACAAATTTTGTAGTGTCACTAAAACTGAATTTTTTTCTTGTGTCGAGTCTCAAATCTAGAACAATTTTATGAAAACAAACTGAAACGCGAGAACTAATTGAAACTTAAATATTAAAATTTATATTGATACATTTGGATTGAAGCAAAGAACACAGAATGGTAATTTAAACAGGGGCTAAATTTTGTTTAGGCTTTTGAGTAAGTTTTCAAAGTTGTACACAGAGTACTGTAGGTTTGATCTTCAGCACGAAACCGGTTCTAAACAAGCATAAAATGTAAGCGGCGTCCAACTTTCTCTAAAGGAAACATTTAATGCAATTTGGATTCCAACTGTTCTGGATCGAAAATTCAAAATAATACAAAAATATTCAAAATTCTATACGAATTCACAATTTTTAGTACATTTCAGATTTCAGCAAATGTCCAAAACTGCGGACGAGAAGTAACTGCACACTGCAGCAATCGTAAATCAATTCTTGCTTGGAAAAAGGCATCATTCAAAATACAAAGGGGTCACATGATCGCAATCAGAATTTAGTGAAATCGCCTAAATTTCAAAATACATAGAATTACAAAGGTTTTACACAGGGCAGCCAAACTATAAAAGGGTCATCCTCGAAAATAAAACCATTTTGTTTCTCATGCAAAAGTTTTTTTTCCCTAAGAAAAGTCACAAAAATTTAACTCCGGGAACAATGTTCAAAAAATTGTTGAATCCCAAGACAACGCCCGGAATTCATAAAACTGGGAAATTGTCAGCATTAAAGTATTTTTATTAATTAAGCTTTTAATTTTTATAGATCGCTCGTAATCCATTTTGACTTTTTATTTAAACCACTTTGGATCATATGCAAAAATTGTGTAAAATTGCAACGCCGTTTAATAAACTCAAGCGTCTCCGTTTGCCGACGCAACGATAGAATAAACAATTGACTTCATCTTTGACTTTTGTCACAAAACTCATTTGCACACTGCACATATGACCAATGACGAATGTATAATGAATTTTTGATTGCCCATTTTAAAGCACAATTGTGGTGTGCATTAGAATCGTTTGAAATTACCATATAACGTACTTTGTGCCTTCCGCATTTCTAGAGCATCAAACCTATCTCAAGTTGCACTCACCAAAAATTGAATCATCACGATTTCTACGCATCTTCAACAACACTATCTGTACTTACAAGTAATAGTTAAAAGTGACACTTTTTCTCAATAATTTCCCCAGCACGAGAACAGTTCCCGTTGAACATTGAAAAATATTCAAAATCCAGTAGTTTCTCTCTGAAAACACTGAATTGGATAATTTGGTTATGGGGTCAAATCTACGTTTTCAATTTGAAATCCGCTATTCAAGTTTCGGATTCAAGTGACAAAAATACATTGTGAAATTCCCTTTTGCTTCTCTTTCTCCTCTTTCAGTTTAAAGATTATTCCAAAATTATGCTGATATTTACATGGTGAATTTTTGATGTAATTTTGAATCAAATTGATGGTGATTGAAAAAACTGCGATGAGGGATAAGATGTTTTGTTTACAGTTCTAATTTCTAGATTTTATAACCACTGAATTTGGTATTTAACGACAAATAATTCTTTGTACTAATTAAGACGTATGCAGACGACATGACACCTTGTAGTGGTAGTAGGTAGTTAACGTTAAACAATAATAAACGGCGTTCAAATCGTACATGATTTTACATAAAAATAAATACACACGAATTCTCTCGTCCATCGTAACCAACATTTTTTCTCTTTCTCTCTCCGCTTGTAGATGTTTGCGCACTTTGATATTAATATCGTATTCTGTGTCCTCTGGAGAATCTGCGAGGTTTGACTCAAAACTCGTAGCTAAACTCATTGTTAGTTAAAAAGTTGAACTTGCCTTTAAATTGAACAGGATGAAAATGTTGCCCAAAATCTCCATAAAATTCCAATCAAATCATCCGAATCAACTGCACGCTTTTACACCACACAAAGATTAAATTAGCTATATTTTGTTCTGATGAGCACGTTCTTTACAGCATAACACAAAAGGAAACACAAGACGTTGGATAATTTTTTCCTAAATGTACAAAACTTGATTCGCAACAGATAGTGTTGATTGTTGAGGTTTAAAAGTTTGTTTGCTTCCAAAATCAACAAGCAACAGATACACACAAACTTTCCTCGGATGAGGAAATCAAAAAACAGTAAGCGACAAAGTTTACGATTTTAATGATGATTAACATATGCGCCAAATGGCTTCGCACACTTGGTGTACTGATCATGAAGATCCGTTCAGCTGTTTAGTCCCCAAAATTTATAATACTGTTGGTAATGCATTAGAGTGAGAGTCAAAAGTTCTCATACCCGTTAAAAATGATTCTACCATTTCAATTCTGTACTACACTTCTGACTCACTTTGTTAATCTCATCCCGTTTCAAACCAGGATGAAGAGAACATTTTTAACTTGGTGTGTTCAACATGAGACAGAAGAGCAAAATTGCCTTTTCCCTTAAACTTTTCTTGAAGTAGCACCACAATTGATACAGATATTTAAAACGGCGTGTAAATCCTTTTGATTGTCTATGATTAAATAAAATTTTAGAAGACGATTTATGTATCTGATCTTCATCAACTCAGAAAAGATGTGATTTAAAATGAAGCATTTGATATGGCGGCATTTTCAATCAATTTAAATGGATCTTAAGTTTGAGCTTCCGCCGCATCATGTCATCTTGCGTCATTTCAACTCATGAACACTTATTTAACTTTTCTTGTGTTTGAGTTTTGAGTTTGGTCGTCCTCAGACAAAAAAGGAGTTGAATTTTCTACAGACTGTTTTGATTTTCAACAGGAAAAAGAGGTTAAAAAGAAAGGAAATATTTGTGGAAGTTAAACGCCGATTGTCTATTTCGGTCTGTTTTTAGATCTCCTCTGCAACAGAAGTCGTATTTCCAATGTAAGATTACAGGTCTTACGACATTTAGCTTCGGGAAACGGAATAAAATCCTAAATTTTTCCTCTTGTGTTTTCATGTATCAAGTACTTTATGCTTTGTCTTTAAACTCTTTTCCCACAGTATGCTGTGCATCTTAATCAATGTCACGACTTGAATAAACGGAATCTGATTAGAAAATTATCCTTGTGTCCATTTTTTTCCAAATTAGAAAACTGACTCTGGATTTTTTTAGCATGTTTTTAAATATGAAAATACGATGCGAGTTTTTATGAGCCTTTATGAATTTCAGCATATCTTAAATGATCAACTTATTTACTTTAAACAACTTTAATTCCTTAGAGACATTTTGACTTTCATGCTGAATTCAAAAATCAATGTTCAATACAGATGCAAATCGCTTCTTTCGTTTGTTTTTGGTTTGGAAATTGCGAGTAGCAAATGCAACGACCAAATGAAAGGGTGTGTAAATTACAGAGTGTAATTTGAGAGTCTTCCACAGATTCCAAATTACATGGACAATTTACAATTCACTCATTTTAAGAAAAGAGCAAAGAGAAAAGTCCGAGACTCCAGCTTCAAGCTTCAGCTAAATGCACAATTGCTTATTGCTTATTCTCCTTTTCTGGGTTTTCACTGGATATGGAGCCGAAAATTAAACTAGCTTTACTCTTTTCACTTCAATTAACGGTTATCATTTAATTAATTACGATAAGGTGGAAAGGGACGCAAATGTACGTTTTGTGAGTCCACAGTTCGAACGGATGAGCAAAATTCCATTGCTCGGATTTCCAATTTCTAATTTCGGGTCTCCGTTGAACAAACTGGATCAAACAAGGCCCAACGAGCCAATGAAACGGAATTCAATTCAATGACATCATCTCCGATCTTAAAACTGAAGACACTCTCAACTCTAACCTTTCTCTGCACTGGTCACACTGCAGCGCGGGGCAAAATCCAGCACTCAGATGCAGAATTTAACAGTTTTAAATGTTTGAATTTTTTCGTACAAGTCTTTACTGTCAGTTGCCAGTTGTGAAGTATTTTGAAGTACGAGCTTAGTTACAATTTCACTGAAATTTCTTGAACTTTCAACGAACTTGGTGCTCAGTGCAAAAAACGAAAGGGTAATTGTCTGGTCCACTTTATTTTCCGTTTTTCCAATTAAATTTGACCTGTTTGCGATGTGATGTGAGAAAATCAATCATGATTGAGAAAGGTTTTTTGTGTCAACACTTAAGAAAATAATATTTTATGCAGAGGATGAAAGAAAAACACAATTAACTGAACTTAGAAAAACACAATTAAGTGATTCTGATGTACATTTGTTGGTTTCACCAAACAGCAAATTCCATACTAAATCCAGAAGTTCCAAAACCTTCAATTTTATCTGCAAGTGCAAGGGCAACTTTCCTGTGCTAAATAAGTTAAACGGCGTCAAGCTCTTACCACAAATTCCCTTAAAAAATCTCATTTTTTGGAAATTCTCCACAAATTGACTCCACGATAAATTCATATTCAAAGAATGTGTTTCACATTTTGAATTTTTTGCACTGACCGTTTTCTCAACCAAGAGCAATTCTACATGTAAATAAAAGTTGTTCCGTCAAATATTTGCCGAGGGAACTAGAAAAGACACGTGACGCTTTCATTTCTAAAATAAACAATTTGGAATAATGTACAAGAATTATGTAAAACTGAAACGCCGTTTGTTAAATTTAAGCGTCGAAGGTTCTCTTTTCTAACAGAGTTAGTCTATGTGTTCCATTATCTACACACAAAATTAGTTATACTTTGCCAATTTTTCGTCATATCAAAGAAACTTCAATTTTTTTGCATAACTCAAACAAAACACTAAACAATGACCTGCAATTGATACCAAGATTGATGAATGATAACAAACCTTGAAAAAATATGCTACGATATGCGACCGGAAAGTGGTGTCATACGGTGTCATATTTTGGTGTCACTTTGGTCCAAATTCCTACCAAAATCATTCAACTTTCCATCGGATTCCGATGAGTTGTCACGGAATTTCTATTTCTTCCAAGAGAGAAAGTAGTAGGAGAAAAATTTGCTGGAATCGTTAGAAAAAAGTGTCTCGTATTTCACATCTCACAAGATTTGTGTACTTCTTTCCAGTTGTAGAAAAAGAAGAAGAAATGTGCTGTTTTTTTCGTTGGATTGAATTAAATTTCACCTTGATTTGAATCTTGAATGGAAAATCCTGGAGATATTTTTACTCTCGTCTGCTTGTTTTATTCTATTTAAACATGCAAAACGTTTCGGTTTTTCTTTTCGACCCTTTTGAATTTTGAACAAATAAAACCGTTGATTTTGTTTCACATTACGCGTTAGAGAAATTATTCAAGTGTGATTCTTTTGATGTAAAACATGAAGTAGAAAATCCACAGCGCAGAACCAAAACAGGATTTTTTGACGCTCGTATTTTCTTGTGCTTTCTTCTTTGTAGGCTCTTTCGCCATCACTCACATTGAAAAAATTAAAGACAATTTCAATTTCAATTGTCACGCCACGTGTTTTTTCACGCGTACCTTCTATTTTGAATTTCATCTTTTTTAAGGCAGGAATTGATTTAGGATTTTTGCAGCTTACCGTAATTTCTTGTCCTCAGTTTTGTACATTTGCTGAAATCTAAAATACACAATCCATTTCCAATTTGTTGAATCAAAATGGGTGTAAAATTGAGATGTAAACAGTTTTCTGTATTTTTCCTGTTTCAGTTACAAGCTTTTACCTAAAATTTTTTTGACTTTGTACATGTGCGTAAATATTTGAAATTACGAATCGATTATGAATTATGATTGGAAAAGCTAGGATAAAGGGCGAGATATTCCGTACACTCTAAGAAAAAATCATTGATTTCGATACCTTTTTGAAGCATTGTGTTGTAGAGCCAAAATTTTTGTGCATTACATTTTGAAAATTTGAAGCATCCCGGCAATGTACTCGGCAATGTACCGAATACGGGATGGTTGTTTTTATACGAGCAATGGTTACAGGATGCATTTTTTCTTTCAGTGTAGAGGAAAATCATGTGGGAATTTATTAGAAATGGACACACACAGTGAAAAACTCCCATGCGTTTTCTTTGTGTAGATTCAAAATGATGCTGGATTCTAGATTCTAGATTCTAGATTCAAGATCCAAGATTAAAGCTGTACACAAGACGCTGAATGTGTAAAGTGCATCTAGATTCTGGATTCTAGATTCTAGATTCTAGATTCAGGACATACAGTGTAAAACGGGAGCTTAGGAAAAACTAGTTGCACACAGAGAAGAGTAAACGAAGGAAAAAGAAGAAAAGGAATGGAAATCTTAACTTCAAATAGATATTTCTTATTTTACTCAACTTTACTCAGCTTACCCAGAAAAGAAGAGAAAACAAAAATGGAAAGGAAAAAATAAGACGAGTTTCAACTCTCATGTGTTTGTCTGTGTGAAATACGTAGCTTTAAATTTTCACAACTAAACCAGACTCACTCTGTCGTCTACTTTGAATTTTTAGAGTATAAAGTACAGTGCAGCTACATAATATTACCAATGTTTACATTGCATTTTCCTATGTTTGATATTTTGAATTGCACTGCACGGCATACGAAAAATAGAAGAGGAGAAAATAAAGGACTTTATTTAAAGAAACCCCATCTGTGTCCTTTTTTTGTCCGTATAAACTTGAGGTTGCGAAAGAAACAGGACAAGAGCTTTTAGATACTTGATACTTATTACGCGTAATTTTATATGCCGCTGTTCCTTTTTGGCCTGGTCTGATTTCTGGTTTGCTTGCTTTGGTTTGGTATTATTTGCACAAGATTTTATTTCATATTTCTAAATTTTGGTTTTTGCTCGTCTAAAAACATCTTGTACCTATTAAATGTACAATTTATATTAGTAATTGAAAGAGACGGAGCAAGAATAACGGCCAAAAATTCCAGCATTGAACATTAAGCACAGTGCATTGAGCTCTTGACTCATCGTGTATTTAGTATTTAGCCGTACAGAGAATGTTTTGCATTACTATTATTATTATTACTGTTGTGACTTTGTCCTTTAGTAATAAACATAGCCAAGTTCAGATTTCATAACTCGAATTACACGTGTATGGAGTATGGATTTTATTTATATGTACAATGTAAAATGTACCATGTGGATTTGTACCATAAGAAGAGCAATATCAATTTAGAACTGTAATAAATAACAAATAACATGAAATGTTTATATTTTGTTCTCTCTCTCTCTCTCTCTCTCTTTCTTTCTTTGTTGAACCCAGAACATTTGCATATACTGTATTATACGGATATAATGTGCCACACATTAGGACGATGTGTGCTTTTGATTCAGTCACACACACGGGAATTCCAAGTGTCTTTTACTCCTTTGTTATTCTCCACAATTTCTTATTCTTATATTTCGTGTTTTGTGTTGCTGTATATTTACTCGAGTCAAATTGCAAGGACATTAATCAATCAATTGTACTGATAACACTGTAACATTTCAACGGTAGCATTGACATCAACATTGACAATTCAAAACGCACAGTTGACACTTGAAAATTGATAGCTGACGATGTTCAGAGTTCAGAAGGGAGAATGGTGAAGTTTCCAGTTTGTTTCCATTTGGTATTTGGTATTTGTATTTTCTCAACATTCAACTCTCAACTCTCAACACCATCACCAGTGTGGTCTCGTCTCTTTTGAAACATTAAACAAAAGGGATTAAATCATGTGATGCCTTGTTCTTTTATCTGTACTTGGTCTGGGTTTTAGCTTCTGTATTCTGTACTGTGTTGGTACTTTTCGTATGTAAAATGTAAATTGTGTTGTCGGTTGAAAGGTTATGAACATCTTCTATCTTCTAGCTTCTAGCTTCTACCGCTCCGCTACAATCCAGTCCCAGTCAATGTAATTCACGGGTAATGAGTAAAACACAAAGAAAAAGAAAGGAATCCAAATCGGAGTACAAGAAACATGTTCGTGTCAAGTTTACATACAAGAAAACCAACAAGCGTATACCGAGTAAAAAGAACAAGTAGTATGCAAAAGGTCCAAGACGCGTCATTTTGAATTTATAGAGAAGCTTCAACTAAAAGGCTTGTCAAGACTCAAGACATAAGAGCCTTTCAACTTTCAACCTTCAACATTCGGTGTTTAAGCATTTTGGAACAGTTCAACAGTTGAGCTGCTGAGTTCTCTCTCTTTGCATTTTGTTATTCCTATTTGAATCCTCCAGCATCTAAAATCTAGAAACTACCAAGTACAGTTTACATTCTGCAGTCTCGAGTCTTGAGTCTAGACTAAACAAAACAGAACGAGAGAAGGCTTTCATTTAAAACATTGATGCAAAATAAAGTATGTATTTGCTCTAACCTCCTTTCTCGTTTGTTTTTTCTCCAGTCTCGAGTCTTGAGTCTTGAGTCTCGAGTCAACTAGAAACTATATATACGAATATACAGCCTTTTTCAGCTAAGCATCTTCAATTAAAAATCCAGATCAAATAAGAAGACTCCTCTGATGATCTGTCCATTAATTCAACAGTTAGCGCTTTGTATAATAAACCATTTTAATGAGAATACGTACGAGTGTAATTCACCATCGTGCAGAAGAAACAAATAATGCAGAATACAGAATATGTACATTGCATTAGCTTGGAATTTGGAATTTTTCTAATTTAAAATTCCAAAGTCACGTGTGATTGTCCAGTTCATTCATGCGACAAGGTTGAGAGTCAAGTCAAGTAGACACCAGATACTAAGAAACACAGAAAAAACCATGTGACACTCATAAAGAAACGTTCCAGTTTTCTGTCTTGTGTAATATAAAGTATAATACGTAGATTGTAGACATACTGATTATTGATTATAATTACGTAGTAAATGCCAATTTATTTACAAGTATGTGTAATTATTACATAAGTAGATACTCGACACTCGACACTAGACACTAGACATTAGACACAGTTCAACGCAAACATCTTGATCCAATGTCTGGCAATACTTGAATAGACTTGAAAAGACTGCTCTGTCTGACAGTAAACAGAGAAGAGTGACATGAAAGCATTGGCTTTAAATTTTCCATGTTCAATGTTCAATGTTCACAATTCACAATGCATGATATTAAAAATCCGTTGATGCTGGGGCCTTGGCCGTTGTCGTTCTGATTTGCGTTGAGTTTTGCTACCCTCTTATCACTAGTGTAAAATAGGTCACGAAATAGTGAGACAAGGCTGAGTGAGGCCGTTAAGTTTCTTCATTTTAATTAATTAACTAATTAATTACATCCCCTTGTTAATAAAAAAGCTATTCACACTGGATTGGACTGGATTTGGTTGTAATTCATAATATGACCATGTATTTTTGCACGTACATATATTTGGACAGGATATTTGGAGCTACAAATTGAGATAAAAAGTCCAGACTGTACCAGCGTAGTGTTTTAAAATACGGCTGAAACTCATGCTCATGTCATGTTGAGAGTTGAGACAGAGAGACATATTTGACATTACATGAAATTTAAAAAGCCATCAATTGTAAATATCACAAATAGCAAATAGTTTAATCCATAAAAAATACATACATACATAACGTACGCAAGTGTCAGATTTTAGCATTGAGTATTGAGAATTGAGTTGAGTGAACCAAGTTGTTTTTAGTCTAGCTGAGATTTGAGAAAATAGGAAAAAGAAAAAAAAGAAGATGCTCCAAATAAATACATAAATAAATAAATTTTGAGGCCAGAGCACTGGTATTAAAATTCAAGATTCAAGATTCAAGATTCAAGATGAACCATTGAGTCTAGCCAAGCCAAAGCAGAGCAGAGCAAAGCTGAGCCAAGTTAACTCTTGTCAAGGCTGAATAGAGAGAAAATAGAAAGGAGTGAATGGGTGAGGAAAACATTTAAAACTCAGTTATTTTCATCACCCATCACCCATCACCATTACTTTTTCCGTCTACAGTTCATAGTCTAGACAGTCATTTATGTAACTCAACTCACTCACTCTCTCTGTCTCTCTCAGCTACACTGCGTTTCATATAAAATATGTTGTATACAATATATTTACATACACACGCTTCATATCTATCTCCGATAAAATATTATGCTGTTATCGTCCATACATAAATAACACAACACATGATATAGCATCAACTAACACTATCCATATACGTATACAGTAAAATGTAAAATGTAACGTACCATGTTATCCTACACTAGAACATGAGCCTAAAAACTACAAACTACAAACTACGCAACAGATTTCTTGTTCGTCAGGACAACTCACTCGTAACTTGTACATTGTACATACTCTGCTTCATTTATTTATTTATTTATTTACTCACTGCTCAGCTCAATTCATTTCTATATAAAATGAAAATGCAACTTTTGTTTACATGATAGAATCTAGAATCTAGAATCGAGAATCTAGATGTATTTACACAATTTACAATTATTCTCTCGAGCCTGGATTTTTATGCTTTGATTTTATAAACCACAGGTACAAAATCAATGATATCTCAAAACGTGTAGTGTGGTAAATCTCACTAATATTTCCAGTAAAATCATCTTGATATCTTCCCATGGTGATAAGTGAGGTGGAGGACATTTCAAGTCCATTAATCATCTGTCCTTCTGCCCGTATGCGTCAGTGTCTATGACCTAGTCATTGATTTCAGTATTTGCAATTATATTGATGATCATCATCATCGTTTGGAAGTTTGGAATAAAGATGCTACTTTTTGTACACAGTTAGAAATGGGCGCATAAAAATTATGCAACTTTGTCTTGTTATTTAAATAATTTTAAATCTTCAAGCTGTCATGAAACTCCAAAACTTCAAAATTAGTCAAATATCTAGAATCTAGAATCTAGAATTTAGAATTAGAATGCATGTCTTAATGTGTTATGTTTGATGTGAGTACTGAGTACTTTGTTGTTCTTGGAGGTTGTCCTTTTTCCTGTTTTTAAAATGACTGTTTAAATTCAGGGAGGGAAATTGACATTGACATTGTACTTGTATTATTATTATTATGTATTACGTTGTAGTTGTACAATAGTTGTAGTTGAGATTGTAGTTGTTATTGTTATTTTTATTGGCAGTGTCACCGTCGTTTTACAAGGGAGTGTACAATGTACATTGCATATTATGTACAAGTTACATTGCATACTTGTTACTTTTGTGTGACTTGAAACTTGCGACTTGTGACTTGTGACAAATGACAGAGCATGCTGAGAAACATGACGTGACATGATAGAAAAAAACACGGATGGCAGATGACGTACCTGTTTAACCCACATTTCTAGTTGAAGCACGCACTTTACATATGTACAACCTACAGCGTACAGTGTCCATTATACCTTGTACATGGGAAATGGAAATGGAACCAGTCATCTGAAAAAAGAAATTAAAGAAATTAATTTTTTTGCGACAATTCAATCTTAAAGTGAGCATCATGTGAAACTCACCGAGATGAAAAATAATGGAGATAAATAATTTTCCTTTGTAAATAATCTTTTTCCGAGTTTGGAATTTTCAGTACTTTTTTCTCAACTTGTTCTTTCTGAACAAAATAATATAGTAAAACTGAGAAAATTTGTCATTTACAATTTACATTGACTTGATTTTTAGAAAAAGGCAGGTGCATTTTTTACGAGTAAATTGTATCCACAGGGACAAAGCATTCTGTGCTATATTACAAATCGAATGTGAGTCGAAAAATAATACTTCGGTTTTCCATCAAATTTTGGAGCAGGATTTTGTACTTATTTCCTTTACAGCTCAGTTGTCATTTAGCATTACTCATTATTGTTACATTTGTGCAAATAGTATCCGTTGCTTTTAATGTGGCGTGTTTGTATTTTTCCGGATTTGAGATGTGCGCTCGCTTGTACTCTTCTGGTTCTAATACAATCAGAATCAGAATCAGAACCAGAACCAGAGGCTGATAAAAATATCCATAGAGGAAATGGAATTGCATGCCGTTGTGCAGTTTTCTCATCCAATTCACATGTCTACCTCCACTCTTGACTCCACATTCGCATTTGTGAATACATTCACTTTTATCTGCCTTTGCTCTTTACTTTTACAGTTTACAGCTGGATCTACTTTTGTCTCTCCTTTGATGAGGACGAGTCACGAGTTTCATTGTATTCGCAAAGTGGATTCTGTGGTCGTCGTACAAACTACAAAGTACAAACTACGAGAACTCCTCCACACTCCAGACTCCAGGCCCATTTAATCATGAAAAGGGGGAAGAAAAGGGGGAAAAGTTGGTCACTTCATTCATAATGACAATCTAAAATTTAGATTCCAAGTCCAATTCCAAGTCCATGTGGTTTGACATACATATTGTACAATCATAAATATACAAACAGCCTTTCTATTTTTGTTACGGAAATGCTGACCATTGACCATTGACCATAGTTCGCCCACGCAACCGACAGCCAAAAACCAAAACCAACAGCCAACTCAACTCGTTTGAATTTTGAATGCATAAAATTCGCAAGTCCAGCAAGTATTACATTTAAACAGAGTAAAATGTAAGATAAGCTAAAGACTTTGCACTTTACATTTTGCACACTTGAAGTTTCCTAGGACAAAAACTCAAAACTCACATGTGTCGAGCCATTCCTTTTCCTTTTTGTTTACTTCTTATCTGCGTCATGATAAAAATTTCATGAGCTTTTCAATTTTGTACTTTGAACTTTAAATTGTTCAGACGTTGAAACTCGTTGCAAAAAATTAAACAAGGGGAAAACAATGCAAAATGATCAAGTAAATCAATAAAATATTATTATATTTCCAAGCAAGGATTTTAACTTGTTACTTTTGTTACTTGTAATATTTATTGTTGATGTATAGTTTGTAAGCTCAAGCCACTTTTGCCTCCAGCTCCTTTTACCTAACCACTTCCAACTTCCAGTCGGCGTCTTTTACCGCCATTTCCTATTTGTACATATCTAACTTTTAATTTCCAGCATCCAACATCCAACATCCACCATACAGTTTCCACTTTCCAGTATCCAGTATCCAGCCGTTGCTTTGGTGTGGTAAATGAAGTGGAAACGGCAGGTAGACAATTTGTTGATGGTACTTGTATGTTGTGTGTTCTAAGTTCCAAGTACAATTATAGCTATATCTGTCTGGAACGGAAGCAGACACAACACACATGAGTACATGAGTACACTTTACATGCAGACATGAGTATGTGTGTGTCAAGTCGAACGACTGCCTGTCTGAGACTCAGACATAAATTGAGAAGACGTTGACCTTTGAAGACTCCAAGACTCCAAGACTTGTTACTGAGCGAGACGCTGGCAAGACGGAGAAACCCAAACCAAAACCAAAACTATGCTCAGCTAGAACTCTGGAACTCTGGAAGTGGGAAACGGAGGAAAAGCAAACAGTTACATAGCTGAACTGATCGTGAGTTGAGTTGAACTGAACATAAAAAGCCATAGGCCACAATTTCAACTACTCTTTGGGCTCTATTTTCTATTTGGATGTCTCTCAGTCGTAGTCGGTCGACGGTTGTTAAGTTGAGTTGCGTTGAGTTGAGTTGAGTTGAGTTTGTACTACTTCCTCAACATGCCTCTTTTCTCTCCTTGTTCAATGTCTAGAGTCTAGAATTTTCTTTCTCTCTTTATCTCTTTCTCCTCCAAACAACTGTCTGTAAAAATACGGCAGTTTGCTAAGTTTCCTTTATCTCAAAGTATGAAAATCTAGATTCTAGATTCTAGAGTCTGGTTTCTTGTAGTCTGGCTGTCTGTCTGGAGAGGAAGAAAAAACGTATCCTTGGAACTAAATCTACTTTCTACATTGGCTACTTTTTCCCATCCACAGACAAAAAGTGTATCACAGACAAGGACCAGAACCAGAACCAGAATCAGGGCAGTTAGAAAAAGTAAACTAGAAAAAGGACGGAAAAACCACAAAAAAGGAGACAAGATAATGTCTCTTTTTGCAAGAGAATCTACAATCTCGCTAAAATCTACAATCTACGATGTGCAATCTACACACATATTTGCACAGTCTAGATTCTAGAGTCCAGAGTCCACTTTAATTTTCCTACAATTTTCCACAACTTTGAACCGAAATCCTTTTGCTTTCCCTTATGAATCAAGAATCAAATATAGATTAGGCGCGATGAATTGGGTTGAATTGAGTTGAGTTGCTGTGCCTTGAGCAACAAAGTGAATGGATGTGATATCCTTGGATAGTGAACGATGTGATGTGATGTGATGTGATGAGAAAAAATGAAGCAAACAGAACAGCTAAAACATGTTCTGAATTTGGTGTTTTTTTACTCCTTGTTCCATATTCCACGTTCAGCTAACAAGCGTAACATCGGCATCAGCGTCAAGCCAAAGCGAAAGCTAGAGCTGAAGCTACAACTTGAACTAGACGACATTACCAAGCACAAAATATAAAACACAAAACACAAACTACAGTGACTTTCCAAAGTTCCTTGTTTTACTCTTTCCAGACTTGCGAATCTTGATAAAATAAAACAAAAATGAGAAGGAAGACTACAGAACGAGAAGATCCAGGAAAATGGAATAACCGTGTTCTTACTGCTTTCCGTTTCACGCCGGTTTCTTCTATTTTCTACGCTCTACTGTCTACTGTTTCTATGGGCGAAGGAGAATGAGAATGGTGGAAATAACCTTAAAGCACTGTACACTGTACATTGTACTACAATCCGTAATATATTTGAATGTATAGAGAACAAAAAATGTCTTGGTTTTTTAGGTTTTACTATCCCAATTTTAGTTGTATTATTTTCCTTGTATTATTTCTCTCTCTGGCTTCCTTATTCCTCCTGTTCATTTGTGTCATGTGGTTTCACTGACTTGTGAGCCTGACTTTAAATTTGAATTTGAATTTCACTGTCGCTTCTTGTGTGTTTTGTCTCTTGTCTTTTCTGCGATGTAATATCATTCTTCCTCCCAGCCTTTCTATTTCACTTTCACTTATACCATACTTTTACTCCGACTTTGACTTTGACTTGGTGCTCCAAATTCTACATTCTACTTTCCGTCCCCTTGGTTTCTCATCTTGGAACAAGTCACTGGTTTTTCTACTGGTGTATCCAACTATTTGCATCAAGTACATTATTATTATTATTCCATGTGTTTATTATGTTTATTCATCTGCATGCTCATATTCATATTCATACACCTGAATTTCTATGTTCACATACTCTATTTACATTGGCCAAAGTGTACAGTGTACAAGATAACCTTGCTCTTTGTTCATGATCTTTTTTAATGCATATGTTATGTAATACAGACAGAGAGAACAAGAGAACTGGAGAACTGGAGGCTGGAGGCGAGACGTTTGGGTGATACATAGCTAGCTGGATTTTGGATTTCAGATTTCAGATTCAAGTTCTTTCTCTTGGAATTCAGAATAAAATATAGAGTCAAGAATCAAGAGTCGAGAGTCAAGAGACCCAAGGGAATCTAGTTGATTTGTCTAAAAGAAGATGGAAAAGAGGCTCAGGATTTGCTCACAGCGTATTGTACATAAATATATTTATGGTGCATCTTGTGTCTTCTATCTTGTATCTTGTAGCTAAGATCTATTGTAACAAAGAAATGTTATACTTTCCGCATTAAAAAGATCCATACAGGAGAGTGTACGTTGTGCCAATGGAAAAAAAACTGCGTTCCAGCATGTGTGTTGTGCATTGTAGATTTATGAAGATTTAGGATTGAGGATATTACAAAGCTCCGGTGCAAATCTGAAGTAAATCTTTCCCAAAAGACAAGAGAAAGGTGTAAATATCTCATTCATTTGCACATGTGTACACAAGTAGCAAAATAAAAACAGTACAAACTACGCACAATTGGTATATTTTTTCTCAGATAGATAAAAAGGTTCATTTTTAGTTCAATGCTCGAGGCTCGAAGCTCAAAGCTTAACATCTTATTTAGTGTTATTCTACAAAGCACACACCACACACCTAATTAAATTCTAAATACTTGAAAATAACCAAATTCCTTTTGATTTTGCAATATTGCACATCAGGACACAAGTCACAAGTCACAAGCCTCAAGTTGTCTTTTACACAAGCAATTATAGTTTTTGTAAAGTCAAGTTTTTCTCGGTTGCAAGTGTTCCTCAGTCAGTACATTTAGCGTTGAGACTGGAAAGTTGAGATGGAAAATATTCAGAAAGTTGATGTGGCTGAGTCGAGTAGCTACCAGAAAAGTGATGTAGAAAGTTACATAAATGTGGAAGCAAGTTTGTAGTTTGTAGTCTGTAGCGTGTTTGCATATGTAGTATGCGCATAAATGTGCATGTGTGTGAGCTTGTGTGTAACTGTGTGTGTGCTACATTCTACAATCTGTGATGTACACTGTACATTGTACATGTACAGTAAGCATCGGGTGGAATGAACTTGAAAGCATTCTCAAGGCTCAAGTCTCAAGTCTCTAGATTCTAGATTCTAGATTCTAGACTCTAGACAGACATAAAACCAGACGCAAACCCAGACATAGAAACCGACAGACGGACGGAGAAGCAGAGAGAGAGAGAGAGAGAGAGAGCGAAAATTCTATGAAAACAGAGAACAGCAAGCAACAGGAGATGAAAATTTTCTCTCTTGGAAAGCTTTGATATTCTCATTTCTCATGGAACGGATTTACAACTTGAGATCCCATATAAACACATAGCACATTTGCACAGTAGTCACTCTCTATTCTTTATTATGTTTTCACTTTCCACTGGCACTGTAGATTCTAGATTCTAGATTGTACACTTCTATGCTTTCTCTGCATTCTACAGTCTACAGTCTACAACCTACACTCTACAGCCGACTCATTGCCAAATATTCTCCGCTTTTTCGCTCTTTCACATCTTATTGAAGCTTGGTTTTGCTTCAACATTCAACTTTCAACACGCTCTACATTACACATTACACATACAATTTTGCCATTGGTTCACTACCAACATAATTTTTTATCACTACAATATATTTTTTTTCAATCCAGATTCAGATCCAAATTCTATTTTAATCAACAATTTAGTAGAATATAAATTAGGATAATTGAAAAACCGTGTAATACAAAATACGAAATAGGATGAAAGAAATGTTGGTCGTAATATTAAACTAGATTAAGTATTGAATTTGAGTTTTTGCCTCTCTCCTTTCTTCCCTTTTAACTATAGGGACTAGAGAGTTCAACGATCTTCAAGAAACGAATAGGAATACGAATTCGGCACTGGGAACAGAAGCAAAATTCCAATTCGACTTTGAATTTGAATTGAAACTGGAGCTGGAACCGGAACCGGCACAATAATACAAAAATACAAAAATACGCATACACGTATAAAATATAAAATATCCTACAAGATTAGTTCTCTCTTTTACCTCTCTCTTTTACCTCTCTCCGTTTCTACCTTTTACCTTTTTGTATGTCAGTGTTTATTACGGTGTCTAGACAGTATATTTTATACGCCTGCTTTTATCCTTTCCTTTCCTTTCTTGTATTTTCTATTTGCAAGGGAAAATGAAAATGAAAAGGGAAACGAGACAGACAAGGACAAAATGCAAACACCAGAGACGGAAAGGCAGACACCAGATTCTAGATTCTAGATTCTAGATTCGAGACATTAAACTCTAGACAGAAGACACTCTAGACTTTAGATTTTAGACTCTAGACAGCTATTTTATTCACCAATTCAAACTCTTTCAATTTATACCAAGCATGCACCATGCATTATTACTTATTACCTGGCTCATCACTGAGCACTGAGCACTGATCACCTTTCCTTTGGACTAGGAATTGAGAATAATTGAGAATTTTTCAAAGGAAATTGAAAGCTGAATAAATTATCATCATTATTATTATGTGATGATATTGTATTATTCAATACTCGCAATATTATACAATGCATGGAATATGGAATATGGAATATGGAGCATGGAGTATGGAAATCCAATTAAAACCAAGAAGATGGAATTAGTATAGTTTACAGCCAGCTTGGTTCAAGCTTCAAACTTGAAGAAAAATAATTGGATTCAATAATAAGACTCAACCTTCATTCAGCCAAGTAAATATTAATGGTTATGATTCTAATTAGGAATTAGTAGTTTTGCTCCAATAGTCACCCTAAAATCAGCTCATTTAGTATTTATGGAGACGAAATTCAAATGGACGGTTCAAAAAACAGCTTGAATAATTATTACTTTTAATTTTTGTCAAAAAGTATTAACGAAACTTTGTCAGTTTTAACTGCAGTTGTATACAATATAAAATATAATGAAATATCACACACGTCGCATATTCTGTATAAATGATAAAGCATTGTAGACATTTACATTCTAGTAGAATGATTCTACATCTGTAGTTTATCTAACAAAGAAATGAGATTTTTTTTCTCTGTAATACGATAGATTTTATTTCATTCGAGATTCTAGATTCTAGATTTGCCGACATTTAATTGTGAAAATTCTTTACAACTTTTCATTGTGCATTGTTCATACGATAAAGGTGAAAGGGTGCAGAAAATCCCGGGAAATAAATCTTGTGTGTCGTATAGTTACATGGAAGTTTCTTGGAATTACGAAATATAGTGCAGATATAGCCAATTCATTATCGTCTTTTCCTATTTCATTTTGTAATATGATGCGATACAAAATACAAATCATGTACAAGGTACAAGATTTCTTCTATTGTGCACAAGCTCAAGTATTCAGCATTCACCATGCAGTGTTTGTCATCATCATCATCATCATCATGGAAAAAAGTATATCGTTTACACCTTTAGCGAATATTTCATTTCATGTCATGGTTGTTTGGTTGTCGTTCGATGCTCGAATACTCGGATACTCCATGCTCGAGCTACTCGATACTGGATACGCGGTATTTGGTATTTGGTGGAAAGTTTGCAGTTTGTTTTGTTTGACATGTTTTCTCCTGCAATATGTTTGACATGTTTCCTGGAGAATCCACTTTCCTTTCTATTCTGTACATGTACATAACTGTTGTGTCTACTTGATTATTTGTGCTTTGAAGTTGAAGAAAGTTCGAGTTTAGAGTTTAGTGTTTAGGCTGAATTGGTCTGTGCTGGGCTGTGTTAATACCAGTGAAACATGAAAGTGATGAGGAGGATTTCATAGAAATTGTTGAGAAAGGTAACGAGAAGAATGGAAATCAAAGAAAGAACCAGAACCAGGGAAACGGCTGTGACCGAGAATCGAGAGCCGAGAATAAAGCACGCACAAGTACATATGTATGTATTATGTATTACAATCCGAATCTTGGGCATTGGGTTTCGGGTATAAACGATAAAGGTAAGCATTAAGTGTTGAGCATACAGGTAAAATTTGGTACATAATATATTGTACATCATGCGATATTTTATATGTATAATCTAGAATCTAGATTCCAGATCCCTCAGACAGAAAGAAAGAAAGAAGGTATTGAAAATGGAAAATCCTTCTGCGACTGTCTCTTCTCTTATTTTCTCTTTCTATTCTTCAAACTTTCAACTTCCTCTCGCACTCTCTCCCTTTCTCTCTTTCAATTTCTGTTGCTGTTCAGTTTCCTTTCTTTTCCACTCAAAACCCGATTGATGTAACAAAGTTTGGCTAAACTCTATATTCTACATTCTACACAAGTCTTGATACATGCTCTTGAATAAAGAATCTGGAATCTCCAAGCTAGACGATTTTATGTCTTTAATATTCTACATTTTCTATTTTCTGTAATGTTTCTGTGTTCTCCTTGGTTTTTTGTTTTGTCCTACTTATCATTTTCCCTCTCGTTTAAATGAGAAAATTTTGTTCTGATTCTGATTCTGTGCCGATGCCGACTTGGTTCTCAAAAAGAGCAATAAAGATTAAAAAGGAATGCTGATTGTGAGTTGTGAGTTGTGAGGTGGGGATTTTAATCATCTATTCAACGTTGGATATTTTCATTGGATGCGTTGTACTTTACTCCTCTCTCTTGACTATTGTTTATTACTATGCCTTGAAATTTGGAAATAATTAATTGGATACAATTTTTTTCTCTGATTGCCATTTTCTACCGAGTAATTTCTAATTACTTGCTAATTTTCTGTGACCATTGACCAGTGACAGAATTACTAAATATATAAATGGAAGCACTAGCTTTTATCCTTTATCCTTTAACCGTTCCATGGTAATATCGTATCTGCTATGTACAAATGCATTGAAATACAAAATAGGATGAAAATACATCAAAGTGAAAGATTAATGGTGGAAATCATCAACAATCAACAGGATGAATAAGCCTCGGTATTGTAAAAATTGGTCTGCTACTTGTTTCTGACAAAAATGGGTAAAGTGGTTTGCCCATGACATGACACGACACAACACGATATGCTCATTGAACATGTGAAGACTCAAGCCTCAAGTCTCAGGTACGTTTAACAGTGGATTTTACAAGGCGTGGAGTGTTGAGTGTAGCTGGAGTGACATGGAAAATCCTGAAGGTAGTCATGCAAAAATGGACCAAACAAGGAATAACGAACAACGAACAAGGAGCAAGTGAGCGAGTTGGCAAACTTCAAACAAGTACAACACAGAATGCAGAAGAATACAGAAACAAGCGACTAGGGCAAGGAAACCAAGCCAGACTAGCGACTAGATCAAACCAAGAGAAGCATGAAGCATGTTTCATGGCCTATAAAGAGTTGAAAGGGAAAAATTCCAGACTGCCTCTCTCTCTCTCTCTCTTTCTCTCTCTCTCTCTCTGGGTTTCTTTCATGTACACTGTACATGGATCCATTTATATCTATCTACTATCTACAGATACAAGCTATCAGAATCCTGGTACACAGACGGATAGACGATATGTCTATTCCGTCTCTCTAAAATCTAGCATCTAGCATCTAGAATATGGAATGTACACGCAGACTTGACGTTATATTGCAAATATCTCTATGCATTACATTTATATCAAGTATAATAAAGTAGCAACAGAAAGAATGAAGAAAGAGAGAGAGAGAGAGAGAAAAGAGTCAGCAATCCAGACTCCAGACAGACCTATAAAAATCCATACACGTACAAATTACACTACACTTGAAAAGACGACGTTTACATATACAAAGATCTCCTATCTACGGTCTACCGTCTACTGTCTACTGTCTACATGTGCAATATATTCGCTACACGCAGTATTATATTATATACACAGTATCATATTATAATATATTGGGCACAGCACATCAAGCAGAATGAGAAGGAGAGCGAGAAAACGAAGGAGAGAAAGTGGCTGAAGAAATTTGCTCATGGTACGAACTACTAACTGCAGACTCTGTAGACTCTAGACTGTAGACTCTAGACTCGAAGTTCACATTATGTCTAGTGTCTAGTGCACACTCAAAACTCATTGCCCTATACTCACACACATGATATACGTGCATACGTGCTCACTGCTATACGGATAGGTGCCTATACAGAGCCAGACGTTATTGATCGAAGAAATTTTATTCTCTATTCTCTACTCTCGACTCTTCTACTTTTCTACTTTTCTACTCTGCCCGACTCAAAAGAAAGGAAGGAAAGGAATGGAGCTGGAGTAGGAAGCATAAACTTCTCTCAATATCAGTGTAGCCTGTAGCTTATACTTCATACTATATTCAATGCTCAGTGCTCAAACACGTGCATACAAAGAATAAAAGTAGATAGAATGATCACTGCTCAATGTTCAATGTTCAACGTTGGGTTTATCCTTCTTCAACTGTACATTGTGTACTGTGTAAGGTTGTCTGTGTGTGAGGGAAAGAGAAAGAGTGGCTTTGGTTAGTTTTAGTTTAGTAGAAAGTAGAACCTCGGTAATTCTTTTAGCATGTGTAAAATGTAGAATGTAGAATATTCAATGCCCAGTATCAGTAATCAGCACAGAGTGCAAAATTGCAATATCAAGTCTGTTTTCACTATGTGTGTTTGTTTGCTTGTGTCTAGTCTGGTTTGGTCCGTGAATATATCCTGGTAAAATAGTTTCATGTCTTTTCATTCAGAGTGAAAGGAAAAGGAAGTTGGTTTTACGACGAGGAGACTCGAGACCACAAAATACACAAATACCTAGGTACAACGGAGGACATGACACGACACGATTCTGTTTTCTTATGTTGTGTCCAGGTTTCAGGTCTTCTTGCTTTTTCTCCATGTACTTTTCTCTACATTCAACATTTCACGTGTCTCCTCTTGTCTCAGTCATAGACTGTGGATGTGATCATAGATATGAGAATTCCATTTGAGCATTCTCATCCGTCCAGAATCCAGATTCCAGATTCCAGATTTCAGACTCCAGACAGACAGCGAGAATGGAACCATATTCTATTTTTTATTCTATAGATCAAAAGACGACCAGACATCCATGTCAGTAGAAGAACTAGAAACTAGAAACTAGAGCCCAAGCCAGAGTCAGAGCAAAATTTGCAAATACTCTGGTGATTCCAACAAACTAATTTCTTTATGAAACCAATCTTATTCAAGGGAAATTCCCTAGATTCTAAATGCCAGATTACACAATCAGACGAGATTCTAAATTCTAAATTCTAAATTCTAGCTCCTATATTCTATAGATTCGAAACTCTATCGCTTCAACTTGCTCCAACAGCAGTCTCAGTAACATAAAGACCAGTGTAACAAGATTATCCATTATCCATTCCCATTCAAGAACGAGGAAAAGAAGCACATGAGTAACGAGTATTGAGTATTGAGCATTGAGCATTGAGTACATATTTCTGATCTTCATACTTCAGACACCCACAGAAATTATTTGTCAGTACTCTCAATAGAAAATCTTAGCGATTTCCAGAATGTCAAATACCAAATGTGGAAGGATTTTCGAGTTAACAAAAAGATGCATGAGAAAAACTTGAAAAATGAATATTATGTTCCACGACGGTCGGCGGTGGGAGAGCCCTACAAGCTACAAGATTTATCTATTTACATAAAATTCACAATTCATATTTAACTGTGAAATCAACCGCAGTTGGGATTTGGGACTTGGGAATTCGGAATTCCAAAGCAATATGCTGAGAGCTGAGAGACAGAACATTTATCAACCAGGCAAGATGCAAGATACAAGATTTAGCTACAAACTACAAACTACCATACAAACTTTAACCAATAAAACTTTTTACAATGTTTTTCAAAGGCAAAATTCCTGTCATAAATAAACTGCAAAATGTAGATGTTCTGTGGCCTGGATTCTGGATTCTGGATTCTTGATTCTTGATCTTTCCTACCAAACTTTTGAGCATAAAATAATATCACATTGAAAGCTTGAGTCTTGAGTCTTGAGTTCTTTGTACTTTGACTTTCAATAGCGAAGAAATGAAAGCAGCTCAACACTCAACTCAGTTTAGCTGAAGTTATATCATCAAAAAATAAATACCTCAGACAACAATAATTTGTAATGCACAACACATTTACAACTTACAGCTTCAAACTTACAAAGCAGGATCGGCTCCTTTTGTACTTGATTTTATTTTGTTTCCATGTGTTTTACATTCCATCCGTCTTCTTCTTTTTATGCATGTTTCACATTTTGCATGTCAGGAGAAAAAAGACAAGGAATTTTCTTCTATTTTCCCAGTTGCACACACACAAGTTGGTTTTGGTTTTGGGGTTTCAGCCTTTGCAGTTTGTAGTTCTAGTTTCTACTGCCAAAAAATAAATGCACCGCAAGAATTTAGACGTTGGCAAATTTGTCCCACAAAATACTCATGACTCATGACTCAAGGCTCAAGGTTTACAGCTGTTTATGAATATGCAACACTTAAGTAGGTAATAAATGCATACACTTACCATCTACAATTTAAAATCTGCAATGTACAAAATCCAAAAATACAAACTATTTTCACCAAGAAATGAAATGAAATTGTATTTAAAATTTTACAGTTTACCATTTACAAAAATTCTGGTCCCTGATGGAAAAACTTGTATTTTTTATTTTTATTATTTGTATTCTTGCGTCTTTTGTCTTTTGGTTTTAAGTATATTTTTTCCTGTAGCCTGTAGCAGAGGAAAAGTGAAAAGTTTCCCCTCTTTTTTCTCAAAGTAAAATATATCGGCGTAGCGATGTTTCTATGTTTGTTTGTACAGTGTACAGGAGGAAGTGTAAATGAAGAAGAATGAGTTGCTTATAGGTTATAGCGGTGCAACCACACAGTACACACATACACAGTACCAAATATACACATTTTGTATACATAATGTGAATTGTACATTGTACATGAAGAGAGACAAGAGAGTAATGAGAAGGAATTGGATCGTCAGTTTTCCCTTTCTGCTTCAATTGTGTTTGTAAGGAGCATGAGGCAGTGAGGCAGTCTCTTATTTATAATCATTAAACTTCAATTTAGCACTAAGCAAAATCCACTCCATCTGAAATCCAAACTCTACAGATATTTTATCCTGGAATAACTTGTGCATTCTGCATTCTGCATTCTGCATTCGTCAATTTGGAGTTTGGAATTTGGAGAGCAAATTGCAATGCAAAATGATACAAAATGCAATAAAGTGACGACCGTGATTCCGATGAAGAGAAATGCACTGTAAAAGTTTTTACTTTTACATCAACATCAACATCAAGTGATTACTGTAATTGTAATATTGTAATATTTTTCGTGTTACACTTCAAACCAAAAATGTTTGTGTGTTTGTAGTATGTAAATGTCAATTTTGATAAGTAGGTTTACAAAATCGGGAGCCAGCTTTAAAACCCATGTCAATGTCCGAACACTGGACATTTGACATGAACACGAACAAGAAAATGAACAGAGTATCAAAAACATGAAACATCAAACTGTTGCTGGTCAGTTCGGTTTAGTCCGGATTGTGTCTAGAGTCTAGAGTCTAGCGTCTAGAGTCTAGACATTTGTAATTCGTATCGATTTCGACATGGACTAAGACAACTCTGACTCTAGTCTCTAGTGTTTAGAATTTGAAGTTTCGAGTTTAGAGCAAATAGTAATTTTGTAGGTGGACAGTGGACATGAAAAGGCTGGTAGCTGGTACATAGACTTGTATTTTGTATTGTACACAAAATGACAATACTTTATGACACAAAGTTTGGACTACTTCCAAGTTTTCCCTAGTTTTTTTTGCAAATATCATGCAAATTTAAAAACCAATAGCCTACAATCTACATTATTCATTGTACATGTGCTGCACATTATACATGTGTTCCACACTCTACTCTATACGAATATAATGTTTGAAAACCATTCCTCATTCCTCTATACTCTACACTCTACACTCTACACTCTAGAGTCTAGAATCTAGAGTCAAATAATAATTGTGTCAAAGCTATAGAACTAAACGGCCATGTAAGGGTTTTGCATATTTTTCAGTAAATATAAAACAAACAAAATAAAAACAAGATTAAAGTACTGATTACCGCATTTTCATTCATAACTGGACTTATTTCGAATTTCGAGTCCAATGGTTTTTGTATGGAGTATTGAAACAACGAGTTGGCATAAATGGTAAATGCTGCATATATGATACACGTATAGTGTACAGTGTACAATGATTAATGATGGAATACCTAACGAATTCAAATCGATTGGCAATTGTCATATTGATAAATTATACATACATTTAGTCCACACATTTGACCTTTCAAATACCCGGTATGAAGTACCAAGTCTAAAGGCTAAAGGCCTCATAAAATATTCCAATTATTTCTCATTCAGAATTTCATATATATGTCTACTATTACACTATACTGTAATCTGTAATATTCTATACCAACAAACTACAAATACAAAATAGACATATGAAATGAATAATTATTGAATATTCCTCATTTTACCGTATATATATTCCACGTTCCACGTACTCGTAATTATTTGTAATTATTATTTATATTATACTTTAATTCAGTAATGAAATCGCTCTAAAAGTTTCAAGTTACCCACTATCAGTCACCGCAGTCAGAGCCACAATAGAATATTAAGTTATATTAAACGATGGTGTTTCTGGATGTATGTCTACCGTGGCGTGTTGTGTTGTTGTGGTATGGTATGAAAATGGAATGAGTAGAAACAAAACAAGTAAATGGCTAAAATCCAGGAATATCCTTCTCTTACGCCAGCTATAAGGAATAAAATATGTTCAGGTAGAAAGTAAAACACCAAGCTCCTCAATGAGATGAAATCTAGCGTAATTCTTTATGTAAATTGGAACTGTGGGTGAACATGTTGATTGGTGTGCAGAAAGTAGAAATTTGAAGGTGGATAATGGATAATGGATAATGATGTAAAATATAAAATACCCTTAACAAATACTTTACACTTTATACACGAAGTGACTTAATAACCGCGACCATCCCTAGAACACATATTACATATTACACATTACACATGACTCACTGCAGATTTGAACAACGAACACTTAATTTAAAATTTATTACGCTCGGGACCGGGTTCCGATCGCACATGATCATTCACAAATATTACACAAATACCCAATTTTTTGCATTATTGACGTTGGGAAAAACAAAAAACTCCACAGTTTAGTAACGCAATTCTAGATTCCAAATAACGATTAGTATTTGTATTAAAAAATTACCTGGATCGTTGATGGCCAAATCAAAATCAAAATCAGCTGGACGTCTTATTCTTCTTTGCTGATGCACTGTTTTATCTACTATGTAGTGTCTAGTTTCTTGTTCAAAATTCAAAATCACAAGTAGCTTTTAAAACTTATTGTATTTTCACTGGCAAGAATTTTCATTTTATTTTAAAAATTTTCCCGTTCTTTTAAAACCAGAAACTGCACACTGAAGAAAGGTCATTGCACTTTTAGCTTTCAGCTTTTAGCTTTGATGGTTGATCGTTGATCGTTGATTCGAATGATAAAAGTAATAAACAATCCATTATAAAATAAAAATTAGATTACAAAATGTAAAATCCGAGAGGGTTCAATGAACAAAGAGACAGATAAAAAATGAGAGGGAATGTTTTTTTGATCATGGGAGGAGTATAATATTTATTAAAATTGCTGTCTCTCCTATTCTCGATCCTCGTGTGTATATTGTAAAATGTACAACCGAGGCCATCAGCTTATTTGTATTCCTTTTTCTTGAAACACCATTTTCGGGTCAGCCGTCTTCGTTCTTGTCATCTCTTTCAACTTTCAATGGCAGGATAAGTGTAAATTGTAAATGTACATTTTTCATCCAGGGTCACAAATTAATCAAGTGGTGTAGCGACGATGGCAAAGAAGGGGACGAAGAAGGATGGAAGATGGAAGAAAAGAGAGTGGAGAGTGGAGAAATGAGGCGCTGAATGCCATTTGCCGTTTGCCATTCTCCATTCGCCATTTGGCACCATCTTCACCATCACATTCTTCAATATTGAATATGCCTATGCCTACATTTTCTCTGGTGTGCTGTGAGGGCTGCATATTTTATATTTTATATAACGTGCAACGTTTTGAATTTTGATTTTTATTCTATTACACTCATATCTCATACATACACACATGCATAAATACCAAGACCAACTGAAGAGATTGATTTAGATGCAGATCCAAATATGAATCCAATTGATGGATAATTTAGGAAAATTTACATTCATAATACTAAATTCCAAAATATATTATGGCCATAAATAAATATTTCAAGTCCACTTTAGAGTCTCAGTCCTTTGAAAAAACACTCAAACATTTGTAACACAGTTTGGAACTTGGAGTTTGGAATTAAAAGTCGTAGTTCATTTACTTTTAAACAGGTTTCAAAACTGAGCTCGACCTCGAACAGTTTTCAAAAATGCAAAATAAAAAGTATAGAATTGAATCACCCATTGACGTTGATAGTTAACAAGCATCACTAATTTTCTTTTCACAAAAATTATTATTATTACTGTTATTAGTTTTCAAAATTCAGTTCAAAATTTAATACAAAAAACTGCGAGGTTTGAGTTAGGTTTTTAGTATCCAGTTTTTTTTTTCACTAATATATACTTTGTTGACTAGGTCGGATGATAGACGGGCATCTTGAAATCTTGAAGCCTTGAATCAGAAGGTGACGGTAGAAGGATGATTGATAAAAATTAATTGAATTATTTGAAATTAAATTTATATTTAAATTTGGTTTGATCAGGGATCAGAAATCAGAAAAAAAGAGCTCAGGTGTTGCAGTCTAGAAATGTGTATACATTACTGTTGTCACAAGTCACAAGTGAACAAATCACATTTTGGTAGTATATTAACATTATACTGTTCAAATGTACGTTACATGATGTAATATAATGATTCATGTTGTTTGAATCCCAGTCCGAGTCGCAGTCTCTCTTCAACTGAATATTTGACTATTTGAGTATTTCAATAGTCGGGCAAGTTGTAAGTTGAACTCTCAGAGGAGTACATGCGAGTAAAAGAGTGAGGAATATGATTAGCAACAGGCTTTTGTTTATTCATCAGCCTGAGATAGCGGGAGAGATAGTGTGTCTGTGTGTGTTTGAGTGTGCTCAAGAGAGACAAAAAGAGAGAGAGAGAAAGAGGTTCGAGAAGACGAGTAAAAATTCTCTTTTTAATTGGATGGTATACACAGGGGAATATCACAGAGAGAGATCACAAAAGCAAGAAATAAGACGACGGGAGGAGATTCCACCAGCAAGAGAGAGCGAGGGAGAGAGACGAAGACAAGAAACGGAGAGGAGAAACATCCAACATCCAACGAGAAACTTTTGCATCCACTTTTTCAGTCCAAATCACAATTCGCACTAGATTAAATTACACGTCAAAAGGAACAAGAAATTACATGGTGAATGGTGAACTCTTTCTCAATTCTCTACACTCAGCATATGTATTTTGAGACTCTAGACTCTAGACTTGAGAGCTGAGAGTTGAGACTTGATATTCGGATTGGGATTGGGATTGGGCTTAACATTGTCTGAATTTTCCTCTTCTCCTCATGTATTACATTTCTTCTTCACTCAAAACTCACAACTTACAGCCAATCAGTTACATAAAGTCAATGTTGGAATTTCAAATTTTAAAAACTTTAGATTTTTTTATTCACATTTATTTTCTGTATTTTATTCAATATTCAATGTTCAATGTTTAATATTTTTACACGTCACATCACAGCGTACATCTAGCTTGTACTTCATTTTTTATGGTTCATGGACATAAAGTTGAGGTAGAATGTAGAACAGTCGTAAATTATAAGAACAAAGTTTTGAACTCTAGTTTTTTTTAAATTTACACTAAAAACTGCACACCTCAAACTTTGACACTGGCACTGGACCTGTGTAAATTGTCAATTGTTAATTGTAGCTAAGTTGTCAATTTTTGAAGGAAGACAAATGCAAAATTGTACAGGACGAAGCGCACCCAAAATATGATACTTACAGACCGCAGTTTTTAGCTTAGGTACATGAATACATAGCAGATAGAGTATAGAGTATAGAGTATATTGCAGAATATAATGTAATGTGGAATGTACACAGTGGGAAAGTAAAAAGGACAGTCAACTCATGAGTGGAAAATGAAGTGAGTGGCAGCAACAGCCGAGAGTCTAGAGTCTAGAGTCTAGAATATATTCTAGATTCTAGAGTATGGAGTCGAGGGAAGTTCTCAATTCACAACAATTCATAGTTTGCACTTGGCACTTGGCAGAATGTAGTTTCAAGTTTGTAATATGCTGTAGAGTGTAGAGTGTAGGCTAAATCGTAGATTGTTCTTCCACTTCAAACCAATGAGATGAGTCCACAGAAAATATTTTCAATTTTCAATCCAGAGTCTTCAGTGTCTGATGTAAAATGTAGAATGTGAGTTTGTGTGTATTCTGTATTCGGCACAGTTTACAGTGTAGAGTGTATAGAATGTACAATTATCACTACACGAATTATTTAAATAGAGAATGAGCGAGAAGGAGCTAGAGAGAGACGGCGAAGAATACAATAATTTTGGCTTGGGCTGTTGGAAAAGCTTGCTTTGCTGGCTGGTTTTAAAGTTCACTCACTTGCTTCGAGTGTGTTAGTGTAGGTTAGGTCGTCGTCTGGCTAGGAAGAACGAAAACGAAAGAGGCGAAGATAGACGAGGACGAGGACGAGAAAAAGAACGAGGACGGCGCACGAGTATATTATGCTTTCTGCTCTGTGCTGTGCTCTACACTCTATATTCTAGACTGTAGACTGCTGGTTGCTAGTTTATGCTATGTTGTATGCTGAATAGTGAAGTACGCAATGTTCTCTCTCGAGTCTCGAGTCTCAAGTTAGAGACATTCGCAATTCGTAATTCGCAAAAACGCCAGAAGAAGTTGAAGTTGAGTTCTTTCTGTTGCTGTTGCTGTTAATATTGATGTTGAAGCTGTTGTTACTGTTCTGTTCTGTTCTATTGTGGAGAGCGAGGAATTTTTTGGTAGAGACAAAGAGAGAAAGAGAGGGAGAGAGAAGGAACCGTAATATTTAGCGAGTTGATGGTAGGTCCAAGTTACTAATATTGAGTCTGCCTGTAGCACAGTCCTGGTGTACATGTCCATGTACAATGTACGCTAGACGGAATACGTGTACAAAAATTGGCAACCTGTGTTTCGCATTTTACATGTGTCAGTGTGTATTGTGTACAGTGTACAGTGTACAGTGTACACTGTACAGTATTCAGCATGCTGTATTGTATTTTGTATTTGGTATTTTATATTGTGGATTGAGAGAGGCTTGAGTATTGAGTAAAACAACAAGAGAATGCGGACTCATATACAGGGAAATATTTGTAGTCGCCCTCAACTCACAATTAGAAACTGCACCTGCTATTACCATTTTCGTATTATTTTGAGTTTTCCTTGTGCTATATGCTTTACGTCGGACACAACTACATTTTCTCACTCTTTCACTACAGTATTGAGTATTGAGTCGGGAGAGCTCAGCTTGGACTTGGAATTGGACTGTTCTGTAATTTATTTTTAGTAATTTATTTTTACTTCCAACACTCTTTACCTGTCTAAACCTGAAACGGAACCTACAACTAAAAAGCCTTTGGTCTGCAGTCCGCATTCTATGTGGTTTTATTTTTACTTTTTATTGTACTTCTAACTTCTACCTTTCTCTTTCTCTTCTCTCTCTTTCTCCCGTTTCATGTTTTTTGTTTTATTTCAACCTTGTTTCAAAATTCGGCACTTGATCACCTTTTCGTCATATCCATGTGCATTTGTTTGAAAATTGAAGGTGTCAACATTTTTTGAAAGTCACAGCTTTTCTCATTCGCAATCTCTACTGACATCATTTTTTCTTCACCTTTTGTTTTTTCCTATTCTATTCTTTGAATAAAATTTTTAGAATGAATAATACAGAGTACAGACAGAGTATTTTACAATGGAAACTGGAAAATGAGTGCATGCTGTAAAATGTTCCTGGTATTTTCAACTTTCACCTTAACGAAAATAAGGTGTCTCGTGTCTAGTGTCTAGTGTCTAGTATGTTTTAGGTGTAAATAAAAGGACATTTGCGTGTCGTATTTGTACTAGTTTTTTGAACGAGTCCCCACGCTCTAGCCCAATTCCAGTCAAGTCAAGTTGTGTGCTATTCCAGGAAAGCACGAAAGAGAAAAATAGGCAGAATCCCATTTCCCATTTACACTATTCACTATTCACGATGCATAATAATATAATATGTAGAATGTAGAATATAGAATGTCGATAGAACGGTTACGGCATGTAAGATTCCAGACTCGTGTGTATTCTTCTTATTCTTATTCCCTTCCTCAGTTCACATTTTCCGTATTGTGGAACACACGGTTACATTTATTATTCCAATTTTCTCCACCTTCTTTATCATACCTACTACCTACTACCTACCATTGTCATCGCCAGCATTTTCCACTCTACCGCCACATTATTATTTCGTCACGTTATTCCACATGCAGCATATAAGAATATACGAACTCGAATTCGGCAAAGAATTACATTGTAAAATTGTACATATTCTTCATTCAGTAGTCAAACTTTAGAATCGAATCTAGAATCCAGAATTCAGAAACCAGAATCCAGAGTTTGGTGAATACACTACATGTGAGCCTCGGCGTCTACCTTCACTCTACAGTCTACAGTCTACAGTTTTTCATATAGGTACAGATCTCATAGGACAGAGTTTACAGATTCTAGAAGAAAAGTACATGGGCGTACGGGGAGAGAGAATCACATTGAAAATTGAAAGTGGAAAGAATATAGAGCTGTAATAATATGATACAAGGATAAAATTTTCATCCGAAAATCATGCATCACCAAACACCGAATATCAAACCTGAATGGTGGATATTGAACACATTCACATTCTGAAAGTGAACAGGAAACACTAAAAGGAATAGAACATTATCACAAAATTCCACCATCCACCAGCACAGAAAATACTGGAAGAAAAGACGGAACAGCGAAAAGCGAGACAGAGAAAGAGGCAAAAGTGAGTTGAGTTGACTTTCATTTCTTATAAAGTGGAGAAAATCTTTTGATTTCTCTTCCCAATTCTGAATGTTCTGGAAACTTTAAAAAATTATTGCATTTTCTTCCGTCACTTTCCTTTTACTTTTTACTTTTTATCTACTCTCGTCGCTCTACTGCTTTTACTGTATTCTGTAGATATTCCAAACTCCAAACTCTATGCCGTGTGTCATATGTCGTGTGATACTTAAGATTTGGTTCTACATTCTACATTCTAGATTCACCTACAACTCACTCCTTTTTAATGTGGTCATGTCAAAATTCATCTAGCTAAAGTTTTTCCCTTATTACCGTTTCCCGTTGCCTTTTTCAGACATAATTTGACGTCAAACACTAGACCAAAATTAAAACCAACGTCATATGATGTGTTACTTGATGTGTCTGATGTCTGGTTGATGATGGGTTATACTTTATACTTGGAAAAACCAATTCAATGCCCACTCAGTCAAACCATGTGACTATAGTAGTCACACATTATGCGTAAAATACAACATGGGAAACTTTATTTAATATTTGCGGTAGGTTTGAGCATGATGTTGAATGTTGAATGTAGATTGAATTGGAACTTCACATACTACCAAAAACCAAACGGTTTCCAAATTCCAAATTGTAAAATGTAAAAGACATTATAGAAACCAGACACCAGCCAGAAATATTTTGTATTATACTTACACAAGATCCTGCAACTCTAGTTATGCGTTCCTTATCCCTACAGTTTTTACACTGCGCAACGCTGAGAGTACTTATAATTTATAATATTATTAGTTTTGAGTTGTGACATGGTTTCTCATATTACATATTACGGTTCATATTTATATGTACAATCATACAGAAAACAGACCTCTACACTCTACACTCGACAAACAAGTTTTCATTCCGAGAAATTCATTCCGCCGATGGCTTATTTCCTTGTTAATCGTTTTTCTTCTCAACTCTCAACTCAAAATTCAACAAGTTTTTTCTTGACTTTTTGCAACGTTTTTTTTTAAAAAAGTTGAGCTTAATTAAAATACTTTTACAAAAATTGAATAATAAAAATCTGCAATAGAGATCATATCTGCATAGTATTCTGAATGGTTTGGACGGGTAATTAAAGTTTGGAAATTTGGGATGTGGAACAGTTTCCAAAACAAATATATATACAGAGGTTGCCCAACTACTATTTACTCAAGTTGGCAATGTTTTTACTACTATCTGTACTTGACGTCCGTGCTGGA